>JAQGBW010002663.1:0-18926 GCA_034698625.1 Julus scanicus
CATTTTCGGTGTCTCAATCTATATGCATTTTAAATGCATTGCAAATGCATTGCAAATGCATTTCTGTTTGATGTGGGTGATAGTTAGGTGGTTTTTTTTTGTGCTAGATTTTGAGGTGTTTTCTTCCAACTTAAACGATGATTTTAAATTTTGAATAATCATTAATTAGATTTTTAATAAACTATGTAATATTTAAAGTGTTAAAGAAATGTTATAAGATTGTTTCCTAAAATTGACCTGAAATTGTTTCCTAATTATTGGAATGATTTGTCTTTCACAGATTTTTGCTACAAATTAGGAGAGGTGGATTAGTCAAAATTTATGATAGTTGCCTCATGGCAGGAGTAAGTATTCAAATTTTTAATTTAGTGATGTTATCCAAAACTTTAGATATATTCTAAACATTAATTTATGTTTTGTCTTACTTCAGTCTCAGTACAAAAGCCTGCTGATCTCTGAGAGGACGACAGTAGAAGAACTTGTCCAACTACTTTTGAATTGCTACAATTCTAAAGAGAGAACGTCTAAATTTTCTCTTTTTGAAGTTTGTAAGAATTCCACATGTGAGTATTTTTTGCATTTTGTCGTTGCACACAAGGCATTATAGATAAATATTTATTTAAAATTCTAATTTATCTATTATCTTTTATAGTTGAACGACAGCTACATCATGCAGACTACCCACTCCTGGTCCAACAAGAGTGGCCTAGTCAAGATGGATATGCTTTTCAGGTGAAGAGGAACCCGGAAACAACGTACCAGAGAAAAAAGGTAAGGGCTAAATACCTATATTTCAATGACATGGCTCCGATCTGAGCTATAGAAATGGGAAATTTCCATTATAACTCATTTTAACAAAAATTTTAAAAAATAGAATAGAAATTATCTGTTTTTTTTAAAACAAGTTGGGTTCCTCTTTCGTTTTATGTTTCGGACGACTTAAAAATCTTATTTTATCTCTGGAATATCCGTTATCATAAATTGGAATGAAGTTTTAGTTATATATATAAAAATGTGAAGATTTGAATGTGCAGTGGAGGGTAATGAAGTGATTGCCTACAGTAATTTTATGAACTTTCCTTGAACTAAGTGTATCTCATTATGCATAATTATGACTAATTGTGTAGAAGTGAGTGTTCAACAACAAAAAACTTCACTTGAATGCATCATTATCAATGATGTATTTACCAAATTATGCGCCGTTTAACTTGGTCGCAACTTGTTTTTGATATCTTGCATTTTTGGTAATATTTTTACCGTGTTTGACCTAATTTATTAAATTTGTGCAGCTCATTCTTTAATAAAAGGAACTTTTAGAGAAAAAATATCAGTACTTGCAGTCGCATTTATTTTTCACCCTATTTGACAAGATTATTATTAAATATCATTGCAAACAGTTTATACAAGAGTGTATTTTTAATTTCAATTTGATTTTCATTTCAGCTTTTATGGACCAAATCGCTAGATCAGGCGGGGAACGTGAATTTCAGGTTGAGCCTCCGTGATGAGGTTAATCCCAGAATAATCCATTCTCCGACTTTAAAGCCGTCCTATAATAATTATGAAAACTACTTCTACATTTAAGCATCATCATTCATCGCAGAAAAAGCCGTCGATGTTTGTAGTTTTACACTCACCTTATTCACCATCCCATCAAATTGACTTAATTCGTTTTGGAGTCCAATCTTTAATATATTGTTTTAAATGTATTATATTGAAAAACACATCTTGTCTTACGTACCAAAGAACTAGTCGTGAAATTCATCAGTCATTATCGTTTTTGTTGAAAAATATAGTGTAGTTTTATGTGTGCAAAACCATGGAATATTAGTTTTGTGTGTTTTGAGCTAGTTACAGCTTTAAGTTGTTTTGTCATTGTAGCTTTAGTAGGCATATTTTGTTAAAATTTTCCCATTTTGCAATATTTGTATTAGTTATGAATGAGTGTAAACCCAGTGAACGACAATTCCCAAAAAAATATAAAGCATTTTCAGCCATACAACGATTTTCTACTTAAACTGCGTTAACTTGCATTAACGTTATAGTCAGTATTTAGCCATTTTACATATTTGAGACAACCTTAACTTGCAAACATGCAATAATAGTCTATAATAATGTATGACTCACAAAGCCAAAGTCTGTTAACATAATAGAAGTTGCAACGTACTCTAAAATTAAATCCTTTTTATGCAATTACAAAAAATGCTTGGCATTACTGTGGTTAAATTACACTCTCTAGTTGAAGGAACAATTCTTTTTAAATTTCAAATCCTCTCTTTCATAGATTGCAATATAGTAAATATCACGTGATAATAGACAGCTTTACTTATATTCTTAAAAATACATATCAATTTAAGAGGTGAGGTTCGCTCTCCTTTGAAAGGATTAACGATTTGTCTGGTGTTTCACTCCCTGCAATATTTTTTGTTTTTTCATTCATGTTTTCAGCATGATCAGATCCAAGCTTTTAGGTATTGATACCAGTCTTTTATGTAAAACTGGTACTGTTGCTGATCATTTTGTAAATTTTCACACGTAGCGATAGCTATCATAGATTTTTTTATATAAATATAACTTGTTTTAGTGGCATTGAAAATTATGAGCAGCAATTTGTCAAGTACATATATATTTCTTCCTATTTACACAATAGATTTAAATTTCAACAATTATAATGATGATAATAATAAGAGGTCATTTGCACCAACGCTATAAAACTATTTACTGAACTCCAAAATGGTATAACATGTTTACAAAATTTCAAAACAATTCCCATTTTCAATACACTAAACTTGTGGCTAGATGCATTGTTCAAATTTAGTTTTAGCATTTTTAAACGTTTTCTTAATTTGCTGCGTTACTTCTCAATCTCACATTTGACAAGCTATTCATACAGGATATAAATCTCACCGTTGCGTTCTTTTTCATGTATGTGTAATTAATCACAAAGAGTTTATAAATTTGTAATTTTATTTGTAAGTGAAAAATGCATAGATTTATTCATGATTTTTATGGCTGGAGCATTTTTTTGCGCAATTGGCGAATTAATTCTCTCTGAACGCAGAATGTCTCGTATTTTTCGCGAGGCTGAAAATGTCAGTTGTATATTCAAAGTTCTAAACTTTTTTTGCAATGTTGAATATCGAATGTAACCATGACTTTAAGAAACAAACTTTGACTTATGTTGTACATTTTTAATTGACATGTAAATTTTGTTTTATTAAAATGTTGCCATTGGCCAACGTAAAATTTACCTAGGTCTCATCTTTAGTTATTATAAATCTGTTGTATACGTAATTAGATGTGAAAGGAAAGTGGTCAAATAAACAATCTGGCCCATAAATATCAATTTCATGCTAAACTTCTCCAAATAAAACGATTGAAATTCACGCATATTGCTGATTAAAAAGCAATAGTAATTGGTATAAATAACATCGTAAGTGGCATTTTCTAAACTCTTGTTTAGAATATTATTTGATAATGATAACGAAATGTGTTATTCAACGGCCATTTTGAAAATTTGAATTTCCGCCATCATTTTAAAGAGCGTAGAAAGCTGTTGTGACATACTTAAGCTAAAGCGCCGTTTTATATTATGCGCTTGATCATGTTCATTCATGACGAAGCGTGTATAGATTCAGGGTTTAATCTTATGTTGATATTCGTCTGATCTTGAAGATGTTATTACAAGTTACTGATCATGTAACGAGTAATTGAAATAATTTCTCGTAAGATTTGTGCCTTTTATAAATATAAGTGAAATCATGGGTCGAAAGTCTTCGCAAAAGCATTCCAAGGTGTCAAAAGGTGGAAATGCACCGAACGAACGCAGTGCATCTAGTCGAAATGGGCCTCCATCTCCACAGTCAAGTTTGAATGAAAAATTAAATTCCAAGAAGAATCTTACAAATTCAACGTAAGTGCTCATCGCACTCATTCTACTATGTAAAATATATTATTGTTTCCAACATTTTCTTCTTTAAAATATTGAAAGTGTTAATTGTTATTTCGTTGAGGAGAAAATGCAGACTGTACGTAATGCCGGTGTATATACTATATAGGTGATATGGGACTTTTCTTAGTTCACCTCGCTACTATACCGTCAAAATTGAATAGTTCAACAACCAGAATTTATCATCTTGAACGACATTGAGCTGTCGATTGACGTTATTTGATGCCAAGTGAATTTATTTGCCATGGGAAGCATAATTATATCTAGCTTGCATTCATTCATTGCTTTAATTACAGTGTATCCCAGTTTACAATTGTCGATCAGACGTGGGCGCCTTCAACTTACACAGCTTTCAAGGCTCTGCTGTCATCTTGTCTTTGTGCTGCCATCTGGAGCAACATATCCGACTGCGACGAAACTTTTAATTATTGGGAACCGGTTGGTATATTTACTAGTTTAAATTAAAGCAATAAAATGTGTTTGTGTAATTTTGTTTGGACCTCATCAATTTAAAGAAAGTTTTGTCATGCTGAAATATCACACTCATATCAAATGTATTTCACCCCTTTAGACTCACTTTTTAATATATCAATCTGGACTTCAAACATGGGAATATTCTCCTGCCTATGCAATTCGGTCGTACGCATATCTTCTAATTCATGCTATACCCGGTTGGCTTTATTCAAACTTGTTACAAGCAAACAAGGTGAGCTCAAGTTCCTGAGTCAATGGTGGAAAATTATGAAAACCAGTTAGGATGCTGACACAAGCAATCCAGATTGCCAAGCAGTTAAACATGTGTTTGGGGGTTAATTCCATTATTATGTCGATCGAGTTGCAGGATTTTGTGGTTATGTGATCTGTTAGGCAGTTAGGAGACCTGGGCACAATTCTCCACTTTGTCAGCTGTCCTGCCTGATTTTTTGTGATTTCTGCAGATTGTCGATTTTCTCTCTAAGCAAATGCTGGAAAATCAATACTGGCATTTATTTCACTTGTTACATGGTAGTTTGTATGATTTACAGGTCTTGGTTTTTTATTTTATTCGATGTCTTCTTGCATTTGCGTGTGCAGGGTGTGAAACCTATTTATACAAGTGAGTTTATTTAAATGTGTTATTGCCAGTAAAAATTGTAGATTTCTTCTTAGTGTTTGGTTTACTTTTGGATCTAGAGACACTTTTCAATGTAACAAATTGAAAAAAACTGTATCTGTTAAATAGATATTTTTAAGCAATTTGCAGCTTTTATTAACTTTTAATTTTATATTGTTTTTAGAGGAATTAATAGTCGATTTGGAAGTGGCGTGGCTCGTCTGATGTTGGCTTTTCTTCTGTTTGCACCTGGCATGTTCATTTCCAGTGCGGCATATCTTCCTAGCAGTTTTTCTATGTATTTTACAATGCTGGCAACTGCAGCTTGGCTGTTACGAAATTATCCAGTGAGTGTCAATTTTAAATGTAAACTACATATATAATTTATCAAATTGATAAATTTTGAAGGTTTGATAATTCAGTGGCTGGATTTAAATTAAATGTTTAAGATACTTTTTAGCAATGTTAATCTGCAAATTTGGCCATGTGTATATAGTAGATGTATGTTGTATGCAGTTTTTAAACTACATATATTTATTTAACAATTCTAGATTGCTATCATATGTGTGGCAATAAGCACGTTTGTTGGTTGGCCATTTGCAGGTATTCTAGGGTAAGTTATAATGAATCGAAGATACCAATTAAAAATCATAAGGTTTTGTTGATTACCTAAGATCTATAGAAATTGCATAGTTGATTCTCTTTGGGTTAATTTTAATCCATGAATTATGTATCTTTATTTTAGAATTTCCATTGCATTGGACTTGATAATTATTCAAAAGAATCTGATTCAGTTTGTAAAGTGGAGTGTATTGGCCATTTTCATCATATTGGTGAGCCAAACACATTTTTTACACCCCACACTTTTCAAGCGTTTGAATATTAAAAAAAATTCCCCATTTTTATTTAGGCTCCTGTTGTACAAATTGATAGTTTGTATTTTGGAAAACTGGTTGTTGCACCGCTTAACATAGTGTTATATAACATTTTCTCTCCAAATGGGCCTGAGCTCTATGGTGAAATAAGATCTGGACAAAAATATATTTTTACTGACCTCATTGTTCTATATTTAATATCTTTAATCTGCCATTTCAGGGACAGAAGCATGGACATTTTATTTTATAAATGGATTTTTGAACTTTAACTTTGTCTTCATTGCAGCAATGTTGATAGCACCTATATTGGTAAGTTTTGGTAGAGTTTGAAAAGTGAACAAATTTCACAAATTTAAACTAAGTCTAGTTGATAAAATTATATCCAAATAAATAGAAATCAGTTGAATTTTTTTCAATTGAAGTACTTTATCTTGAGCGACCTCACGTTGATTATGGAAGTAAAATTCTATGCAATTTGCATTTATTACAGTTGCTGTCACAATTCGTTTTGCTCAGATCTGGAAAAGGTAAGGATCTTTTATCCTGATTATAATCACCTCTTGTTTTATGACTCATTTAGTTTACTCAGGGCTTTAGAGCTAAAAATATAATTATTATTTGTCTTTATCTTGTAATTTTAATTTTGCTTTTTAGATGAAATCATCACATCTTGGCTTGCTGTCGCTCCTATGTATATTTGGTTTCTAATTTTTGTCACAACCCCTCATAAAGTATGTTAATTATAGTCTGCCTGCTGTTATCTTATGTGAAATCATTTGAGTTCTCACTATTTGCCTTTTTAATCTAGGAGGAAAGGTTTTTGTATCCAGTGTACCCACTTATATGTATGAGTGGTGCCTTGAGTATTTATCATATTGAAGTAAGTTCTAAGAAGTTAAAAACAAGATAAATAATCCAAAAAAACCAACATAATTGTTAGATTATTAACACTAGAAACTGCTGAATGCTCAATTCTTGTAGTGCCACAGTAGTTAATTTAATGTGTATTTTTTAGAAATTGTTTGCTGCAGTAATTGGGAAGAAATGGAAATGCAACATTAGCTTTATAGGATTGCTATTTGTGATTGTGTTTGGCACAATTTCAATTTCGAGAAATTTGGCATTATACAGAGGATACCATGCTCCATTTGATGTATACATGGAAGTCAATCGCATGGTACAGGAATCCAAAATTCAACCATCAAGCTCTGCAATCAATCTATGTGTGGGCAAGGAGTGGTACCGCTACCCCAGCAGTTTTTTCTTACCTCCTAAGTAAGTTCAAGTTACCAGAGTACATTTCTAATTTGAATTGCTTGGGTAATTTTATTCATGCAAAGTAACCAAATTATTAGGTTTTTTTTTTTCAATATAAATTTAATTAATTTTTTTTAAAATTTTAGTTGGCACTTGCAGTTCATTAAATCAGAATTCCGTGGGCAATTACCAAAACCTTATTCCAGTTTACCTAATGCCACAGCTATGATACCAGGACAAATGAATGACAGAAATCAAGAAGAACCATCTCGCTATGTGAGTCATCATTTTTTAATTCTTATTTTTATTTCTTTACTTTGTTATTTTATTATATTTTGGATCTTACATGTTTCTTATTTGATTAAAATAACACCAATGCCTGCAGAGCTAAGCATTTTTGATAATACTTTTGTTTTGAAAGGAGAATATTCCTGCAAAATATATTTTGCACAACTATTCTTTGGTAAATAACAACAATAGCATTGTCGATATAGAATGAACTCTCAAAAAGTAGTAAAAGTAGTAATTTTAACCATTATTAGGTGGATATCAAGCTTTGCCATTATCTTGTTGACACTGATATGTCTGAAGAGAAACCAAGGGAACCTCGTTATTCAGCCAATAAAGATGACTGGGATGTCATTCTCTCAATCTTGTTCCTAGATTCCACAAGGTGAGCGCTCACCATACATTGAAATTGAAATCTTCTTGAAATTTTAAACTAATTTATCTCATTTCTTTTGTATGTAGATCTCCATCATTGTATCGTGCATTTTACATTCCTTGGCTAACTGAAAGAAAGTGTGCTTATGTTGATTATAATTTGCTCAGGTCTAAACACCTTAAGCAAAAAAAAATATCATAATATTCAAAAATTCACATTACCAATTACAAAAATAAATGTATACTTTGTTTACTGAAGGTTAATTTTTTATTTCTGTCAAGTGTTGTTGATTGCTGTTTTTTATCTTTCATTTAGTCCTGAAATTGACAGCAGAGATTTAGAGGAAAGGATGATTATATGTTTTTTTAAAGTCTAAACATCAGTTACAGCAATTCCAGACTAATAAGGATAGTAGAAAACGTGATTAATAAAAAATCGATTGTGCAGCAACTATTGCCTGCTACTTTTTTCAATAATGTATGAAGATAGTATGTGGTGATTTGTGACATGATTTTAGGTTGTCAGTTCTGTATGTTGTGCAATGAATTAATTACAGAGCAAAAGGATAGTAAGTGAAGTAATCCACAAAAATGGTGAGTGTTTTTCTCAGCTTTATAAAATCAACGATTTGTAGTTGTTTTTCTGGTCATTGGTCAGTTTTGTAGAGCCTAACTTATCTAATAAAAATTACTATAATTGAGGGGGAATTCCGCGATGTACAATGGTTCACAAAGATGGCGTCAACCACTAAAGCACAACCTACATTTGATATTGTAATGCGTAGCACCTATTATCATTACTCTTTGTAAGTTAAACAAATTAACATATCATCTAAGCTATATTATTCATTATCTATGGACGGTATACAGAGTGTTTATAATCATTAAATAACACTTGGTACCTACATTCACATAAATTACTTTAAATACCGCGCCATTTTTAAAGAAAGAAATGCATTATGTGTCGCCCTCTAGCGTGTTAGGATCTATGAAATCTGAAATAATCCGCTTCGATAAATAACTTGAAGATAATTAGGATAATTTTAAATAGTGAAAAAATGATCTATTAAATCCCTGGCTATGTAAAACGAAACAACGAAATTAATAAACGTATTTTTAATTTTGACCAATAGAACGAGTGTGTGGGAGTTGGTGCGAAATTATCTTATGTTCCATTGCGCAAACGACCCATGTGGGGATGAATTAGCCGGCTTTTGCGCTGTCCATTTTTGTTAATTATATCAACCAAATAATTCGTTCTTAACCTACTGCTCTTCAGTTAACTTATATTTTCGAAACAATGAATCTTATAACGATTTTAGAAAAAACAGTAACAGCAGGTAAGTGATCGCGTTTATTAAATCTCGAACGAGCTATCAAGGCGGGAGCGTGACAGTAGGCCTAACCACTTGCTTATTCGAAAGTTCCAATGGTTTTTTCAACGGTTTTGTATTTTTATTTGAAGATAAAAATGAATTGGAGACGGCACAGACGTATCTAGAACAAGCGGCGAGCACAAATTTGGTAAGTTACGGCACGGTTTATGTGACTGGCCAACGGCCGCGTTTAAATCCTGCCTTTATTGTTTCGATTTAAATGAGTGTTAGGCCTAAGGCTATCGGGTGGCCGCCATGTTTTACATAGCGACTACACTCGGTTAACAATAAATATTATTTTTGGTTCCGCTCATGCTGATAACTTGCTAAAGAGCGATTCGAAAAGATATCAAATCTGTAGTCCGCACAACAATTAAACAAGAATTTGGTAAAAAGAATAATTAGATAGATTAAACATCGAAATCAAGTGTCAAAGTCGGGCGATTTATTTTGACAAAGCTTCACAAGTGCATGTGGAATTTCTTAACCTGTTCCCATACACTGCGTAAAAAGGACCTATATCATACTGGTTTCGGACAATCTGCCATCTTAATACCTAATAAATATATAAATCGCATTTTACATGCCCCATTACCACTTTATCAATGTGCATTCATTTTTTTATATTGCTCTGCTCCTGTTCTAGCTACTACGTATACAATTAGGTAATCACTTACATATCTCATGGTAGATCAAAGGCAGATTGAGAAATTACATCTGTGTGTCAAAACATTTATTTCACTGCACCCTTTTTCTCATTATCCTTTGGGCTGGGCAAAGAATCACATCAACCTTATTCATGTTTTTGTAAAGTGGAAACCATCAGTGCAGTTAAAAAAACTGACTTGTTATGTAACACTTATACTACAATTAACATTGTTTTCCTTTTCAAAACAAAACCTTTGGAACTTAAATTGAACTTGAACAATGTTCTTTGCTTTACCCAGGACTGTCAAAATTCCTTTATGGATGCTTTTTTGAGAATAATCGTCTATCTCCATGCATTAGAAACTAGCGTGTGTTGTGTAGAATATCATACATTTGTGGAGAAAGTGTATGTTGGCCCTAAGTTTGGAGCACATGTTATTTGCTTAATGCCAAGATGTGCTTCTTTGAAGCATTTAATTAAATTGAAAGTAAGCATTTATGTAATTTATTTATGATTATAACCATTGGCTAAATTATCTTGATTCTGGAAGTTTTTAAACAGAGGCAAGCTGCCTTTGTGCCTTGCATTTAGGACATTCTGGAACCTGAGTTGGCGAACATGACTACTTTTGGTGTTTTTCGTTATTGCATATAGTAAAATTCTATTCAAATTTCCCATAAGTTTCTTCTGAAATAAAACTGTATTTGCTTTGAATTACCCTAAATTGCTTTTGACATACCTTTACCTACTTGATGAAATAGTTGTAATTTGTTTGACGATTAGTAAAACCAGCTGGACAGTGTGTCCAATCATAAAGTCCACTGTCCTGGGATGATCAGTGATGTTGTGCCCATTAATAAAATCAATTATTATCACAACAAAATTCACCTCATTTTTATAACGGCCTTTTTTTGAGTCTGGTTTTCACGATTTTTCATAGTCTTTCCATGCAAATGCCATGTTAGATCCTGCAATGATCTTCCAAGTCACCTCTACTAGCATGTGACTGTAGAGTAATTAACTTAAATATAAATATATTATATATGTAAACATTGTGAATATCAGATTTATTTAATCATTAAGCACAGTAATTTTAGTAACTCTGTGCCGATTTCACATTGTTATTATATGTAAAGTGAAGAAACTTTTTTGCCAATATTTTCATTCAATCGCTTACCAATCTGTTGTCAATTTTATTTCAGCCCGATTTTCTCCAAAAGTTGTCTGATGTGTTACAAAATGGTGGCAATAGTCCTGTTGCACGAACGGCAGCTGGTTTGCAACTTAAAAATGCACTCACCTCTAAAGATCAACACATTCGACTTATATTTCAACAGCGGTGGCTTTCCTTTCCCGCCGATGTTAGGACATACATAAAAAATAATGTAAGAGTTTAGTTACACAAATTTATTTTTATGTTCTAGTTACATTCTCTATAAAATTAACATAATCTTATTTGCAGGTTTTGGCTTCGTTAGGCACTGAAGTGCAACGACCGAGTTCAGCAGCACAATGTGTGGCTTACATCGCATGTGCGGAGTTGCCACACCAACAATGGCCAGAATTGATAAAGATTCTTACACAAAATGTCACCAGCCCTGCCAGCACAGAGATGATGAGAGAAGCCACGCTGGAAGCCATCGGCTATCTATGTCAAGATATTGTAAGTGCTCATTCTAAAACAGTAACTTTCAAATGATGTTTTTAGAAAATTCCGTTTTTGTAATCTTAGTCTTCAAGTTAAACAGTATAATTTTTATAAATGCTTAATCAAATGCAAGAGATTACTTTGGAGAAATGTATCCTAATATTATGCTTTCTGGTAATTTTGTGTACTCTTTATTGTAGCATATGCCTTAACCTTCATTTTCAATATTGCCTTTAAAAACATGTTTTTTCACATGTTCTTTAATAAAGCTCACTTTTTATAATTTATAGCAAGAGCCGGAAGTTTTATCTGCTCAATCAAACGAAATTTTGACGGCCATTGTTCATGGAATGAAAAAGGATGAACAAAGGTAATGCATAATAATTGCTTAAAATCTTATGCATAAAGACTTCTGATGTAAAAAGTGTTTTATGCTGGGTTTTCTTGTTTTGTTTTAGCACACATGTAAAACTAGCAGCCACAAATGCTCTCCTAAATTCATTGGAATTCACTAAGGATAATTTTGAAAAAGAGGTAATTTATTAGCTTTAATTGTTATAAAAATATTAAAGTTTTATCTCGTTTTCTATAAACCTTCGTTTTTATTATTTCACAACAGTCCGAAAGACATTTTATAATGCAAGTTGTATGTGAGGCAACTCAGTCTGAAGACACTCAAGTCAGGGTAGCAGCATTGCAGTGTTTGGTGAAAATCATGTCCCTTTATTATCAATACATGGAGCATTATATGGGACCAGCCTTATTTGCCGTAAGTTCTTCGTATGCACCAGAAAAAAATCGTTGCAAAGCTGGCTGAAATGTTTTCCAATTATGTAATTGAATTTGTAATTTATAAAATGAACTTGTTAGATCACAATGGAAGCCATGAAAAGCGATATCGATGAGGTTGCTTTACAAGGAATTGAATTCTGGTCCAATGTCTGTGAAGAAGAGGTTGACTTGGCCATCGAAGCCTCTGAGGTGATGCTCGTTTCTGATTGCTCTTTTGCAAATTATCTCTTAATTTCATATTCTTAATAAATGTCTGTTATGACAGGCGGACGAGCAAGGCCGTCCTCCCGAGCACACCAGTAGGTTTTATGCCAAAGGAGCGTTGCAGTACCTAGTACCAATAGTAATGCAGACTTTAACCAAACAGGTATGAACAAGTTTCATTATTGGAACAACGATAATGTGATTTAATGTTATTTGAGCAATGACCGATTTATAAGGTTTTCACTTTACGTTTCAAAAATCTACAGGACGAAAACGACGACGAAGATGATTGGGTTCCTTGTAAGGCGGCTGGGGTCTGCCTCATGCTGATGGCTACTTGCTGCGAAGACAGCATTGTATCACATGTTCTACCATTTGTTAAAGATAACATTAAAAATCCTGATTGGAAATACAGGGATGCTGCTGTGATGGCTTTTGGTAAGTGTCAACCACTTTTCTTCCTTGGATTTCACCCGTTTAAAAAGTCAACTTCTACATCACATACTTGCATTGTCCAGGTTCAATTTTGGAAGGTCCAGAACCAAGCAATCTAAAACCATTGGTTGAGCAGGCTATGCCAATGCTTATCGAACTTATGCGAGACCAAAGCGTGGTCGTGAAAGATACGGCTGCTTGGACGATAGGAAGAGTGGCTGAACTGATTCCAGAAGCAGCTATTAACAAATCGTACTTGAAGCCCTTGCTGGAGGTTCTAGTAGAAGGGTTAAATGCCGAGCCACGAGTTGCTGCTAATGTTTGTTGGGTAGGTTCATGCTTAGTTTTATTCTGACCTGAGTGATTAATTAGTTGACATTGTTTGGAAGATGGGCATATTAAAGTTGAATCTTGAAGTAATAATTGATGATCGACAATTATTATTTGTTTTTTAGGCTTTTAATAGTTTAGCTGAAGCTGCATATGAAAATTCTGAAATAAACGACGATCAAGTTGAACCAGATACATATTGTTTGTCGGAATTTTTTGAGCCAATTGTCCAAAAGCTTCTAGAGACCACAGACAGGTAAACTTGCTCGTTGCTGCGTTCGCTTACAGCTGTTTTTTAATTGTGTTTAACATTTTAAATTTAATTTATAAATATCCGCAGAGTGGATGGAAGTCAAGCAAATCTTCGCAGTGCTGCTTATGAGGCTCTCATGGAAATGGTCAAAAATAGTCCAAAGGTTTGATTTAATTTAAATTTTTTTTATGTTAAAGAAAAAAGATGTCACTGGAAATAGTTATGGAAAATATTGCTTTTCTGATTAGGATTGCTATATCACTGTACAAAAGACAACAATGGTGATCTTAGAACGACTACAGCATGTTCTACAAATGGAAACTCACATTCAAAACGTTTCTGATCGTGCCCAGTACAATGATTTGCAGTCACTATTATGTGCAACGCTTCAGGTGAGTTCAGGACAATGTTTGACTCTGTGCTTAAGTTAATCAGTCTTGAACCTAAATTCTAACCAATTTTCATGGTTTAGAGTGTCCTAAGAAAAGTAACACCTGATGATGCCCCTCACATTTCTGATGCTATCATGTCGGCCCTTCTCCAAATGTTCAATAGCAGTAGCTGTAAATCTGGAGGCGTGCAGGAAGATGCACTAATGGCAGTTGCAACTTTAGTCGAAGGTAATTCTCTTTAAATATTGAGTTATCGTTTATTAGTTACTAGAGGGTCTTTATTGTTGCTTGCGACTTCTTGAGTGTAATACAAACTTTTTTATTTTCAGTTTTGAGTGACAAGTTCCTGAAATATATGGATGCTTTTAAGCCATTCCTCGCTCTTGGTTTGAAAAACCATGCCGAGTATCAGGCAAGTTTAATTAAACGCTGTTGAGAAGTTTCAAGTTCTCACAATTAATATCTGATCAAATCCTTTGTTGAATTATTAGGTGTGCATGGCTGCTGTTGGTCTAGTTGGTGACATTTGCAGAGCTCTTGGCAACAAAGTAATCCCCTATTGTGATGAAGTGATGACTATGCTTTTGGAAATCCTCAGGGTGAGAGTTTTTCGCTATGCTCATCTTAGTTTTATAATGTTGACTTCTTGACCCCTTTGTTTTTGTTTCAAAGTTTGGGCTTCAATTAAAAATTGGAGTTTTTAGACATATCTTTGACAAAAGTACAAATTTTTCCATGCGTCTAATTACTAACGAGTCTTTTTTGCGCTGATTTTTTCATCCACTAGAATAACAACGTTCATCGTTCAGTGAAGCCTCAGATTTTGTCGGTTTTTGGTGATATAGCTCTTGCCATTGGCGTAGAATTTAAAAAATATTTGGAAATTGTGTTAACGACCCTTTTCCAGGCATCACAAGCCCATATAGATAAAGTAAGAGGCGTTTGTTAAATTGAAATGACTTATTCCCAGTGTGAATGTTGTGAGAATGAAATTGAATGCTTTGATTTAATATTGTAGAGCGATTATGATATGATTGATTATTTGAACGAATTGCGTGAAGGATGCTTGGAGGCATACACTGGCATTGTTCAAGGCCTCAAAGGAGATAATTTGGCCATTAATCGTAATCTTTTTTTACTTGATAGTTGTTAAACATTGTTACAGTTTCGATTTTGGTTTGATTGGCTACGCCTTTGTTCTTTATTGTTGAGAAAGCTTTTTTCCATTGTCGCTAGCTGATGTTCAACTGGTGCAGACTCACGTTCCCGCTATGCTCCAATTTGTCGTTCACGTTGCCCAGGACCCGGATCACTCTGATAGCAACATAGGTTCTTGTGCTGGATTAGTCGGGTATTAAAAGAATTTTTTTATTATTATTATTGTGGTGTTTTTGAAATTGCTTTTTTTGGGAAATCTTAGCTGATGGATGTTGTGCAGAAATTATCAACATCGCCCATCTTTGAGGCAATTTGGAATTGAATTTACTAAGTCATGCGATGCTATCACTTAATTGGTCAAGGTTCATTTCTGTGTTCTTAACTATCAACCCTAAATATTTTTCAGCGATTTATGCACTGTATTTGGTACTGGAATCGCTCAATTGGTCGAGCAAGAAGTAATTACCGAGATGCTGACCAAAGGGAGGCGCTCAAAGGTGACAAAAACAAAAACATTGGCTACGTGGGCAACCAAGGAAATAAGAAAACTGAAAAATGCTCCTACTGCTGTTCAGTCATGGTAAATAGTTTTTAAATTCTGTATCTGGATCGGCTGTATGCAAGCTTTCTTGAAAATTCATTTTCTAATTTTGATTTTTGTTGATGTTATTATGCAGATAGAAGATTTGTTCTCCCACAAAACATGGTTAGCTGTACAGTAATGGATGAAGATAGGCTACCCCGACCGCTTCCATTGCTGTTTTAGCTACCTTTTCGTCCCATGTTTTTCTTTTTTTTTTCTCATTCGCCCTCACTTAAACAGCAAAGAGGGAGAGTTGCCTTCCAACGAGTTCTCGCTAAATGCCAATGGAGTGTCTGCGAAGGCGCAGGTGTGAAAGTGCGTGTGCATGTGTGTTCTCATCACGATTAATTAACTCTGGTTTTGCTCTCCACGCTGCATCCATTCGCTGCTAACCACCCCGTTGGAAATTTGCCATTGGCCCAGAGACGACGTCGAAGCCTCTCCATCTCCAATTCGGCCCAACCATTAGCCAAACCTCGTAGCTTCTCGTCAAAAAAAATGGAATCCACGGTGCCACTATAGCAGTGTTGTCTCAACGGTTCGACCACTGTTTTCGTCGGCTCGTTTCCTCTCCAATTGACTGTACTCGTCAATCTTCCCACGAGGCGCACGTGCCAGAACTTGCATCCCAACGTCGTTTGAAGATGGTATTTGGTCCGTTTGGCTTTTGTAAATTTCTCTAAATCGAAGTGCCTTGTTTTGGTTGTGAAGACGTCGCCTTAAGTGGGATGTGTTATTGCGTGGACTGCTAACACAAAATTGCCCCTTTTATTGAAATGATCAATATGATACATCGTCCGGCTAATTCCACGAAAAAAATTCCACTCGGCGATATCATCTTAATTGCAACATCACCTTTTCGTGTTCTCCCCGTCACCCGGGAAATTTTGTTTATTTCACCCCCACCTACGCTAAGCGGCTTGAAATGTTGGGATGTGGCACGATGGCGTCACGCTTTTTGGGTCGTGGAGAGAAATGAGGGCCAGTAAGAAAGATTTTATTGCAGTATTTTGGAGATAAATGAGACGTTTTCCTCCTTTAATCCTCACACTGAGGCTTATTCAGGATTAACTAATCACCTCCAGCCAGTTACCAGAGTCAAATCCAATTTTGTGCTCGTATCACAGTGCTTCTACCTGCTTCCTTATATAAAAGTTAACATTGTTTTTGCAGAATTAAAGCACATTTTTTTTTCCATTTTGGATAATTGTTCCTAACTTACGATTGCAGATGTACAGCTTGTTTAAAAGGAAGAAATATCCAACCACGTTATTTCTGCAAAAATAAACAAGGAAAAAGATGGTGGAAGCGCTGTGATCGTTTGCTTTGCTCCTTTCCATGTCTCGAATGTTCGACAGGACGATTTGAAATCCCTGCAACCGATTGAGCTCATGGGGGAGGCAAGCAATATACCTTTATGTGCTATACTTGTTTGCCTCATTGGAGAAAACTTAATAATGGCATAAGCGTGATTTCACAGCTTTAAAAAAAAATTGTTGTCAGTCATTTTTCTTTTGGGAAATCCTCGAGGGCTGCTACTCGATGCACTATTTTTTCACCGAGAGCTGACCCAGGCTGAAACAAAAAACTTAAAACGACTGTAATTTTGTCCCTCGCCCCTAACTTAACCCTATGGGTTTGAACGTTTAAAAATTCCAATTATTAGGTTACAGGATTTTATATTGTAACACTTGGAGCCCCCATTCTCCCTTTCCCCAATTGTGGACTGTTATTTACTGTTTTTTATGCTTTCAGCCAATTATTATCCGCTTATGTCACTCATTATACATTATTAAGTTTCTTGCCATACGTTTCATTCCCGTTTTTTAACCTTGTTGACAATAGCTTGTCCTTGTTCCCTAACTCTTTTTCCTATTCCCGGCATCCAGCTTGGCTGGCGACAGCCGAAGTCTCATCACGCGTGAATGATTGTGTGTCTGTTACCTCAAATCTTTTCCTTTTATTCCTGTTTTTCGCTTCCCTTCCTCCTGTCCTTGTTTGTTACGACACCTCGGTTATTGTTTTTTTCGTGGGTTTTATACGAGAAAAAAAATCCCCGTATAATAGGCTGATAACTGGGGTGTCCTTTGCGCTTTCTTCCTGTGGATCATTGTCCATTTAAGACTGAAATTCCTTAAAAACTCAGAAAGGGGTCTATAAAAGTGACAGTAACTGTTTCAAAAAGAAGTTATTTTGTCCACTTACTTTCGTTTTTTTTCCAATAAATGTGCTTTTCCGTGCTATTTTTTGTTGGATTTTTTTTTTAACATTTCAGGTTTGACTATAGATGGATGACGAGATCTTCAGAATTATAAGCCCAATGAATTTATAGGATGCAAGATGTAATGGGCTTCTAATCCTTCTTTATGTTGGATTAAGGTTGTGGACCACTTGAAGACTCAGTATAGTTTATCCATTCCAAAGAGATTTCAGGCCATCTTGGATGCCAAATGGACTTAATCATATTAGGCAGGTGCTTCTAAATTTGCATCCATCTCCTGTAGAACATCAGGTAGGACTATAGATAGACATATAGCTTTTGAATAGAATGTAATCATAAAGTACTTGGATAACGTAAGGTTACAAAAATTTGTAAAATAAATAACCTTTAAGCACTGAAAGGATGCTGTGAAAGTCAGAAATATATGGAAGACAAATTAAGAAAAATGCTTGTCCTACATTTTGTATTTTGTAACTGACAGAACCTATTTATATTTTATACAAAGCAACTGAGTTCTTAAAATATTTTGGAAACAGAGAGTTGCCATATATAATTATGTTCATGCAATCAGGGTATCCATAAATCAATAGGCATGGCCGCAAGTAAGTAGAGATTTACCGGTTTTCATGTTTTGTATGAGTAAAACTGTATATTACAAAGGGAACCCCAAATACTTGCCTATATTAAATTTTAACGTTTAAGGCATAGTAACCTTCATATTACGTAGGAAATTACATGCGATATTTTTTCAAATTTCCCGCCTTTAAATCATATGGTAGCTGAAGCGCCACCTACATAAATGTCAGCATTTACCGGCTTTGATTAAGGTAAGATTTAAAACATTACGGATAAGCTAATTCAGACACTCTTTTAGTTATCTTGCCATTGATCCCAAATATGCTTCATTTATATTTTTGCAAACATTTCATTTATCATGGAGTGCATAAATACCGTTTTTAGTTATGGGTTTCTCGGCTGGGAATGGTGGCGTATTCCTGTAATCCTGCTACTAGGAGGCCTGGGTCGTAGGATGGCTTGAGGTCGGGGG
>JAQGBW010002664.1:0-18921 GCA_034698625.1 Julus scanicus
ATTGGTATGACATGTACTGATATTAGTATGAAATATACTGTTAACAGTAAAACATCATACTGATCTTTTCACCAGGGTGATGCATTCGAATTAAAAATTTGAAATTTACATTTTCAAAGCAATGTTAGTACATGTACAAACATCAAGAAAACATAATCACCTTTTGATATGCACCCCTACTCAATACTCTTTCTAAATCTTCTTATCCTCCTCATTTTTATTTAAAGTTCCACATGCAAAATACTATAAAAACGATATACCGAATTGTATACCATCCTCTATATTTACACGGATACCCTATAAGATTTTATCTGTATTTTTATATTCTTGTCTTCATATTGCTTATGATTATGTACACGCGATCTATAGCGAAAAATCCGCTTAAATCCATTTGTATTCAAGGAGATAAGAAACGTTATGCGAATCCACTTTTTGGAATTAGGGATATTGCATTTAAATGTGAGAGGGAAAAAAAAGCTTTAGGCAAATATTGTCCGACTCCCAAAATACTCAATATTTGAAATGATATTTCACACTAGAAATCGATATAAAGCTGTATTGGACTTTACTATGATATGGACCTTACATATTGAACTTGTATACAATTAAATATGTTTACAATATGGTGCTTGACTAAGGTAGTTTGGCAGCTTACTGTATATTGGCTTTGTCATATACAGGGTGGCCACAAATTGGAATTTTTTTTTTCATAAATTCGTAATTTTTTTTTTTAAATAAAATTATATTTAATTTTTTACAATTTTTTTTTTAATCAAAGTAAATTGATTTTTGCACAAATATAGACAAAAAACGTATAACAAAGCAGCTATTTCAATTTGTACTCAAAGTGTCCTCCATTCGCTGCAACCCATGTCCCCATTTTGTTCCCCTTTTTTGTGGCCACCCTGTAGTTGTTGGGAACAGTATCTACATCCCAGTTCATCACCGAAACATGAAAACTGAATTTTAAGATAGTTTTTAAGACTAGTAAGAATTCCAAGAAATTGATGTTTAAAACTGCATATTAAAATTTAGATTTTCTTATAAACATTCGAGAAACAATGGAAATACAATTATGAAATAATAAAATTTCAGATGTGGTATTCTCAATGGCATATGTACTATCCTCAAAGCTGTCACGTAGACCCTTTTCTTGCTAATCCACCATGACCTTAAATGAAAAATTAAAGTGAAACTCTTAATTGTATTCAATATTGTAGATTATGATGAGAATATTAATTACATTTTTTGTTTATTAAATTTTTTTTTCTGGTATATGGGGAGAAGCATTTTCCTTATTCAATACCATAGACAGCATCATTGTAATGTGATGGGAAGAGTATTTATATTTTGATTTTAATTAATATCCAGTCAATTTCGTTTAGTTAAGTTAATTCACGTCAAGACATCGTCAGGAAGAAAATTCTACTTTCCTCCAGCATCATTCAATTATTTTTCTACATTCTAATTGCCCCTGTATCAGATCCAAATTAATTTAGAAGAAAGTGGAAGATGCGAGGAATTTCTATATGTAAGGTTAAGGTATAGCTAGACATCACCCACTATCAATTTTTTTGCTAATCATATAAGGCTTTGTAAGCCACTTTTCTGTCTTCAAGCTTCTTCAAATCGTTCGCTGTATTGTATGATATACAATTGAGAAAACCAATAGACCACATGATTGACAAACTTAACTCAATTTCATGTAATGCATTTTTCGCCTAACTTTATTAGGGATTTATCTTCGAAAATTTGATTTTCTTCTCTTTTTCTTGATAGGGTAGAAACCGATTTTCTTGACATGTCTCGTCGTCATCCTTCAATCTAATTGCATCCAACCGATCAACTCTAGATTTTCACTTGATATCAGGTCAGTATCCATTGCGTTCAACGAGTTGTATTCTATTATGGCTACCAATTGAATAATTCGTCGAGTTTGAATCGATTTAGAAATAATTCTTTCAAGCGTCTGAAACGATTTTGAGAAAAAAGAGGGAAAAAAACAGATTAGGTAGTCGATGTGTATTGAATTATCTAACCACCCGTGACGTAATCTTCATGGGCTTAAAATAGGACTTCATAGAGGTTCTGTTTTGAGGTATAATGGCTTACAAGATTAAAATTAAAAGGTTTTTGAAAAGAGTGTCCCATAATTTCACATGGTTTAGTGACTTTGGCCGTGTTATTTAAGGATGGATTTACAATATTCAGTTTAAGCCAATACTATAAAGTACACTCCCTGACCTACTATATGTTTTAAAAAAGTATTCTACTTAAATAAGTTGTATTTATGTACCTAAAAACACATTGATATCACATTAAACTTCCATGTACTTTCCATAAGTAGTTGTTTTATAGATTAGAGAATTATGCAAATTATTCAGTTTTCCCTCATTTATTCTTGATAAGCTGTTGGTCCTATTATCAGGTGGTTCTATTATCCGGAATACCTGTAATAGGTGTGATATGCGCATGCTGACCACTAAAATTTGGAATGTATCTTCTTGTTATGTACACGTGCCAAAAATAAACTTTAAAAAACTTAAGTTATTTTTTTAGTTTTTCTTCAGTTTTTTTGCATAGATTTCATCCAAACTGCAGTTTTTCTGCAGTTTCACTTCAAAAGTTGAGTTTTTCTTAAGTTATTCCTTGGTTTTTTTTTGCATAGATTTCGTCCAAACTGCAGTTTGACTTTAAAAGTTGAGTTTTTAAGTTCATTTCTGCACTAAACTAGTTTTTATTGTAATTGCCAAATACTCTGTAATTACAAATTTATGTAATTATCGACATACAATCTATTTTATTTTTGAGAAAACTTGAAAAACATGTTACTATTAATCCTACTGCAAATTTGCAATTTACATATTTTTTATAATCTATAAGTTGCATTATTCATTTTTAAATTGTTATCTTATTTTATAAAATTATGGAGAAACTGGTGTATGGCACTCCCTAAAAATATGCTTAACAACATGCAAGTGGTTATATAAAACCAAATTTTAGACATAATTTAAATATCACCGTCACGTTTTATTAATAATGATGGAGTCTGTGTTTCATAAATCGTTCTTAAGTTAAAGCACCTAAATTCAAAGTGTTTGTAATTGTAACTTATCAAATATTAATTCTGAATGAATGTTAATCTAATATCATTTCAACTTTTTCTTTGATATAAATTCGAGAGGATTCTTGTTATTTTCTCAATTGCAAACCACCAAACCACCAAAAGGTAATTTTCGTTGCCATTTTGAAGGGGGTGCTGTTTGCCTATCGGCTTAACTGGTCTCCATTGTCTCTGTAATCGCATTTGATAGCTATTTCATTTATAATCCCCATCATTTAAATCAATGTTTTCAAACGCTTCAGCTATCATTAACTGGAGTGAAATTCATTGATTGTTGCGATAGAATGGTGAGAGATGACATAATCCATTACGTGCGTTTAATTTTAATATTTTATCGGTTGAGTCACCGTGAAACAGTGAACATCAACCATGATCGAGTAATGTTTATATTAATGTTTTTCATCTTTTTTAATCCTCCCTCTTCCTATATATTTTTCTGCCTTGCCATTGATGTATTTGGCGAAATATAATTTGATAAATCAGGGTGCTGCCTAAACATTTTCATATTTTTGGGGTAATCGGGGAAGGGGTTGAAATGGCGTTTCTATTCCAACAAGGCTGGGCAAAAAGGATAACAATGACACACACGTGTCTCTTCCATTAATATGCAAATTGGTTTTACCAAATATGTGCACATTTGGTCACCGCATTATTTTACATCTATCCTTAGCAGATGTGCATTTTTTAATTATTAATTTATCTGTTGTCCAATGCATTATTCCCTCGCTTTTGCTATTGATCACGACACTGTTTTTTTAATTGAAAACCATGCTCGGAATGTTATGCCTCATTTTTGAACATGATTCATCCTGTTTTATGCAATGTGGACATTAAAATGATATAATGTATAGGTTGATAGTACTATGAGAGTTCTGTCACGTGTAATTGGTGGATACTTTCAGGGTTTTGGGGATTTCATTCTTTCCAAAGTTAAAGTTGTATATATTTAGTTATATTTTACTTATGGTTAAAATATACTTGTAATTATGCTCTGGTAACATACTTTTCAACTTAAAAGCGTTATGGTATCAGATATGTAAGCAATATGTATAAATGCAGAATACAATTGAAGAATTTCAACAGTACAATATGGTGCAACTTTATATAAAATTATTGCAAAATATGTTGTATACTGAAGTCACTTTAGTGTTGCTAACTGAAGGTTCTTTCGATGATTCAAACTAAAGTGCAGGCAATACTTGCATTTGAGGTTCTCTCGATGTGGCCAACTGAGGGTCTTTCAATGTGACCAATAGAGATTAGATTCTTTCAATGTTGCCAACTGAGGTTCTTTCAATGTTGCCAACTGAGGTTCTTTCAATGGTGCCAACTGAGATTTTTTGCAATGTGGCCAACTGAGGTTCTTTCAATGTTGCCAACTGATGTTCTTTCAATGTTGCCAACTGATAATCTTGCAATGTAGCCAACTGATAATCTTGCAATGTAGCCAACAAGTTTTTTCAATCTTGCCAACTGTGGTTCTTTCAATGTGGCCAAATTAGGTTCTTTCATTGTGGCCAAATTAGGTTCTTTCATTGTGGCCAACTGAAGTTCTTTCAATGTTGCCAACTGATGTTCTTTCAATGTTGCCAACAGAGGCTCTTTCAATGCCGCCAACTGAAGTTCTTTCAATGTTGCCAACTGATGTTCTTTCATGTTGCCAACAGAGGCTCTTCCAATGCCTCCAACTGAGGTTCTTACGATGTGGCCAACTGAGGTTCTTTCAATGTTTCCAACTAAAGTTCATGCGATGTTGTTAACTAATGTTTATTCAATGTTTCCGACTGAAGTTTTTTGTTGCAAACAGTATCACATTCCATCTCTTCATTTCTTAGCATTTCCACTACTCTGTCAAGCTATATCCAAAATGCAAAGCAATAAAATTAAAGCAAAAAGTTATGGCATCATTTTTCATATATACATAATGCACATTTCTAACAATCAAAGTAATTATGAGTAAAATTCTGTTTTATCTTTATTATGCAGCTTTTAACATCCCTTGGAATATGCTCTGATTCGCGGATTATACTTTGCATGCACCATCATCAAAATAAATATTTGAATTTATGTGAATCGAAATGGATTTGCACGATTAGTATTTCACAGAATTCGCCGGCTTTGATCCTAGCTTTCTAGCTTAAATAAAGCTTCAACGGATTTTGTATCCTAGTCACGTGTGCTTGAAAAGCCGTTTCTCACTTTTCCGTATTACGCACGTACATAGGCGATATCAAATCCATTTTCTGATATAGCCAAAATTGTGCCATATATTTGGTCCATTTATTGTTGTTTATTACTCGACTTCATCTATTTTAATTCCAGCACTCCACCAAATGTAATTGTATCGGTTTGGAGAGCCCTCGTGTGGCCTTTGGGCCACCTTATTAATGTCCGTGCTAGGGAACTAACACTAATGTCCCTAGTGGTTTGGCCAAACATCCAAACATCTTAAGAAAGCTAGAATGGATCTGGACTGTCCACTCAAAGGTTAAGTAAGCGTAATGGCTATTGGGAGGCCGTGTGTTGATCCCTGTAGAAAGATAACATGTTTAACTGACTTTTAGACCATGTTGTCTTGCAATCAGTGATCTAAGACCAGTAACCCAATCAAGCCAAGAGTCGTTAGAATTACAAGTTTCTTGAAGATATTTTAGCTCGAAAACTTGTAGGCAAGACCACTACCACTTCTGAAGTTCATTCAGAAGAAATCAAATTAAGGCATTTTTCAATGATTTTCTGACAAAGTTTATTGTGCCAAATCTTATGTTGGCATTTTCAAATATGATGTCATTTCAGCAATGATAACCTTTAATATATAGTGTCAACATTGAACATTCAACATAAAACATGCAAACTCCAAATATACAAACACTCAAGACAAACCTGAAACAATGTATTCCTCAACATATTGATGAATGCTGACCTGTCTCAATCAAAATATTGACAGAATCAGTGAACAAACGCGTCCAGTTTATGGCGCTTCTACCAAGGCTTTCTCTATACTTATATGGCTATATAAGTATATATATAGCCATATAAGTATATACTTATTTCCAATGATGTCATTTCAGCAATGATAAACTTTAATATATAGTGTCAACATTCAACATTCAAAACATTCAAACTCCAAACATACAAACACTCAAGACAAACCTGAAACAATGTATTCCTCAACATGTTGATGAATGCTGACCTGTCTCAATCAAAATATTGACAGAATAAGTGAACAAACGCCTCCAGTTTATGGCGCTTCTACCAAGGCTGTATATACTTATATGGCTATATAAGTATATACTTATTTTCAAGTATGATGTCATTTCAGCAATGATAACCTTTAATATAGTGTTATATTTTGTGTAAAACACATAAATCCAGTAATTTATGATTTTTTCTAGCTTCCCCTGGTGAAAAAAAACAATAGAAACCAATAGAGATTTCTATTGGTTTCTGTTGTTATTTGGACACTTTATTGATTTTAATTTTTTTCTATGGTTCATGTATTGACTTCTATTGGTTTCTATTGACTACTATGATTTAGCTGTATTGACTGAACAATTGAAAACCATGAAAAAACAATTGAAACAAATTTTTTAAAAAATAGAAATTTTCTATTAATACCAATAGAAAACATCGTTCCAAATAACAATAGAAAACAATAAAAATCTCTATTGTTTTTTTCACCAGGGAGCTAGAAAAAATCTTTATAAAATGTTAACTGAAAGTGGATTTTTGTAGCCCTCAACGTGTCCCAATTTAGAGAGTGAAGCATTTGTCACACTCGCGAAATGTTGGTAACTGCCCTTAACAAATCTTGCTGCCCTACGCTGAACCATCTCGATATCCTGAATATGAACCATCTTGATTAAATTACTGCAGAATTAGATTACGTATGTTCTAAAGCTAATTACAAGTGTCCAAAAAGTCAGTTTTGTATTTGTGGAAAAAAAAATGATTGTTAGTTACTCTTCCTTTATCTTTCTTCTCTTCCTCCATCTTAGCCTAGCACAATAATGAGTTATTAACTTGCCTGGTGACATTACTGTGTCAATTTCTGGTCATATCATTGCATGGTCATGAGTAAAACGTAATCTGATGACAGTATACTCTAATTGCATGCCAACCACGTGCACTTGGGGGGCGGGAGTAGGATATAACAATGTATCATGCATTAAGCTTATCTTGGGTGATGGGAGGAATGGTAGCTAGGGCAGGGAGAAAGATGGCTTACATGTCAAGAATATCAAAGTAACTTTGCTTTTACTTTGAACAATGGATCAGATTAGCGGATGCATTTGCGGTAAGTCTTAATTCTTGAAGTAGCCATCAACAGATTCAACTTAAGAGATGCATTGCTGGGAGCCAAGACAAAGGAAGAATTCTTGTCCTGTATGTTGCTCCTGGAAACTGAATTGTTGCAAATTATCTAGAATTCGATGTAGTTTCAATTTAATACATGTCATCGAGAATGTTTTTTTGTTTGTTTGTTTTCACCGCAAAACAATGCCCAGCAATAGAATATTGTGCATCGATATTGTATACTGTAGGCGTAATGCATGGTAAATGGACTTTGTTGACTATTACCCTCAGTCATTTATGCAATGAATGTACTTACTGTAAGTGCATCTAAGTGGGTTTTATCTGGGTTGTGATACATAATGTGGATTTTTTTTTCTTTTTTTTTTTTTTGAAAATGACCAAATTGATGCTGAGAATAAACTTCTTGCCAATATTGTAAATAAAACACTTTGTACAATTTTTTTTGATTTCAGATGTTTTGTTTTCTTGTTTTGGCAACATTTAAAGTACCGTAAAATGTGGATACTTATATATAGGGATAGTTTTTGGTGGTTTTTTCTTTTAAATTCTGAAAAAGTCTAATAATGAAGAAACGAAACTGACCAGGTCACCCTCTCTTGCTGGCATGTGGTCACGATACGGACAGGAGGGGGAGGGGGGAAGGGGGAAAGCCATTATGGACGTCCACTAGTGATGGAATTTTTAGTATTTTTGATTTTCTGTTTAATTGAGTTTTAAAGATCAGTGATGTACACCAGAAGAAATGTATCCCCAGTCCCAAATGTGCTTGAAATTTTAAAAACCTCGAGAAAGTCGGGATATTTGCCCAACTTTGTGTAAAACACCAATTTTTTGCTGAAATTTCCCTTAAAAGTCAAGAAATTTCTGTTAATCAGAAAAATCTGGAAAAATATCGTGGAATTGGAAATGAAAAGAGAGCTTGGAAATGTATAGGATAGGCCTTTGTATGTTCCAATAAATTTTCTGGACTCCCAAATGTGCTTAAAATTTTAAAAACCTTGAGAAAGTCGGGATATTTGCCCAACTTTGTGTTAAACACCAATTCTTTGCTTGAATTTCCCTTAAAAGTCAGGAAATTTCTGTTAATCAGAAAAATCTGGAAAAATGTCGTGGAATTGGAAATGAGAAGGGTGCTTGGAAATGTATAGGATGGGCCGGCCTTCGTATGTTCCAATAAATTTTCTGGACATCCTACTATTACACAAATTTAAGGACGTCTATGAGGTGGGAGGTCTGTTCTAAAATGGACACAATGTGGACAGGGCGTAGGAGGTAGGGTAAGAAGGAAAAAGGGTCAATTTTTGAAAGAATTTCGGGACTTTATTTTTGAATAGCCCCTTAAGACATTCCAACTAAAAAAAACAATGTCTAAAAATTTCACTGTCTCAAAGTATCCACATATTACTGTTTTAGATGGATTTTTCCCCCAATATCCAGTATTTATTTCCTTTTGCAGTTCTCTGCCCCACACAAGTCTGGAATGTTTATTACCCGTGTTCTGATTCTAACATAATTCTTACCCTATCTTAACGAGGTTTTCTGGTGTCCCAAACAACATTGCATAATGGGTCGTTATTAGCAGCAAGACAAAGCTCAAACTATGGATATTCGTTATCCTTATATTCTAGGAATGTCCCTAGGCCCATTACCCCCAGATTCCAAACTTTTTTTCTCTCCTGTGGGTGTGCAGGACATAAAGATATTTGCTTCGATGAATTCATTTATCATAATTCTGACTGGCTTGTTCGTCTCGCTCATTATTGCATTGACAAGGCCCTTTTAATTGCTGTGTGTACCCAATGCTATCGCGATGGTGAATCTGGGAAGCAGGGATTTCTTATTGTGACGAACAATTCCCTGACTTAGCAGGTCTGGAATCGGGACTATCAAAGGTTAATGCTGTAATGCCAAATCCATTCATTGCACCGATATATGTGCACCCCTCGTCTATTTTCCCTATGAGTGACATCACTCTTGCCTTCTATTCCACTTCCTGGCCTCTGTTTCCCCCCTTCCCGAACCAGAGGGATGTTCCCAAAACCGTTTTCCCCGCAACCCCATCAAGGATCCCATCTTCCCTGGGTTAAACACTGTTTTGCCTCCGTTACATTTTCGGATGTCGATCCTCAGAAAGTTGTGGCCTCCCGGCCCTTTTATCCACTGTTCCCCCTCGCTGACTCAACCGAAATCCGCGCCCCTTTTTAACCCTAGGATTAATACGTTTGTGATTTCCAAGCATTCCTATTTGCATAATGAAATAATGATAACTGAATTTGGAACGGTTCTCATTGGACATGGTGATCTCATGCAATTGATATGGTGTAAAATTTGGTTGTTTTGAATAATGTTTAGGGTCCGCTACCAAGAGCTGAAAAATCGCAATATCGTGTGAAACATAACTTAATGTTTCAAACTCTAAAATTTACCAAATTCTAAGAATTTTTTTTATATTTTATTTTATTTTATTTTTTTAATTGGAAAAAGATAGGTTGGTCACGCATTTTTCCCACAATTTTAAGGTTTTTTTAAAAATTTAAATTTTTGGTATATTCCAAAAGTCTTGTTTGGGAAATTGGAATTTCTCAAATGTTTGACACGATTATATTATTTTAGCATTTATGATAATGCAGTGAAAATAATGGCAGTAATTTACCAAGTGTTTTTTTACCATTAAACTTCCATTTCCAAAATGTTCTTTTAGTAATTTTAAATATGTTTTACAACAAAAAAACAAGTTTCAGAATGTGTTTTTCATACTTTAGAGAACCATAAAAATGTTTTTTCTCAGATATTTTGTTAATTATAGAATACAATGATATAATGGAAACATTTTGCTAATGTGAAGTATTATTAGATCTACAAGTCCATCTTTTTGTAATTTTCAATAATTTGTCTATAACATAAAGGATTTTTCAGGTTGTATTTTTCATAATTTAAGGAAGGGGTGTCCAATTTTCATGATGACTTGTGGAACAATGTTACCAGGCTCTACAGGACCTATTCCGTAACGCCTTTTTTTAAGAAGTGTGGAGTTATTTTGTTTCTTTATAAAATTTAGTAAAAATATAATCTAAAAATGTTGTCTAAGTCGCTACTGACGTATGCAGGAGCATTCGCCTGCCATTCCTGGTGAAAAAACTAGAGATTTCTATTGTTTTCTATTGTTATTTGGAACGTTGTTTTCTATTGGTATCAATAGAAAATTTCTTTTGGTTTTATTGGTATCGATTGTTTTCTATTGTTACCTACTGTTCAGTCAATATAGCTAAACCATATAAAGCCAATAGAAGTCAATACAGGAACCATAAAAAAACAATTAAAACCAATAAAGTGTCCAAATAACAATAGAAACCAATATAAATTTCTATTGGTTTCTATTGTTTTTTCACTAGGGATTGACATTTATTTGCTGACTATCTATAGGGTACTGAGTTGAATTGAATTGTCCAGGTTCCTTTAGGAAGGGTTTTTATGTCTTCATTTCAGTGGACACTGAACTCAAAATTAGGCACATGTCTAGAACATGTCGTCACATGATACCACGATTTTGGTGTGTGAAATTCGCGTTATATTGATGGAATACTTTTTCACTAAGTACATGCCATGTTAATTAAATGGCAAAGCTTGTTCAGAACTATCATTCACAATCCCTTCAACTCCACGTTTGTAATAAAAGTCCCGATCCTTTTGTCACGTGATGCCGTTAGTGGCATTCTGGTGTCCCTCATCTATACTTTAATCCCGGTTGAATGCTTGGGCTGCAGGTAATGCATATGTAATTAAGAGGATCTACGACTCTAGAGGGGGTGAAGATAGGCATGCAAAGCCTTAAAATGGAGGTGAAATTAAGGGATTATCTATCCTCCATGTATAGAAGAGGTCGATATGTGCCGTGTTTTTACGCCGCGGATAAATTTGTCATCACTGCCACTGCTAAATCAAAATTTAATGAACCGAGCTTAGCAGTTTCAAATATTGGAGCTCTCTTTATTTCAAGTGCAGCAGAAATGATGGTGGGGATGAATGACTTCGTTTTGGCGGATAAAAGTATAATTATATACGGCGTTTCATGAGAAACGCCTGTTATTAAAGTAATCTGAGGCAAGGAGGCGTTTTTAACGTACTACTTTTACGAATTTCATATTATGTTTATTAGCGTCTGTACTTTAACAAGAAATTGTTTTGTGTCCCTTGATTTACACTTTGTTTCAGCTTTGTTTGGGCATGATCAAACAAATTGTTTTGTTTAGTACTACTCCTTAAGCCTAGTCCACACCAACGAAAGCACAGAGCAAATGTTTTTGAAAACATAGCCTATAGCCAGTAAAAGTTTGTTTACCAAGTTTTCGTCCCAATGTTTCAGCAAACTTCTAGGCGTTTTTGTTTTCAAAAGGCAGTCGGGATAAAAGGAAACAAATAAATGTTTGCGCTTTATGGCGCTGTTTCCTGTTTCATGTTTTTGAGTGCTTTAATTCGTTGATGTGGACCAGGTCTTATTTACTGTTGTGTTTTTTTGTGTACATCTTACAACAAGTTTTCCAGTAATGTTAAGCCCAGTCTCCACTGCAGTCAACGTTCAACAAAACATAAAACATGCAAACTTCAAACATACAAACACTCAAACCTGAAGCAATGTATATCCCTCAACATGCTGATGAATGCTGACCTATCTCAATCAAAATGTTGACAAAATGTGTGAACAAACGCGTCCAGTTTATCTGTTTATGGCGCTTCTACCAAGGCTGTATATACTTATGATTTTGAAAACATAGCCTTTAGCCAGTAAAAGTTTGATTACCAAGTTTTCGTCCCAATGTTTCAGCAAACTTCTAGGCGTTTTTGTTTTCAAAAGGCAGTCTGGATAAAAGGAAACAAATAAATGTTTGCGCTTTATGGCGCTGTTTCCTGTTTCATGTTTTTGTGTGCTTTAATTCGTTGATGTGGACCCGGTCTTATTTACTGTTGTGTTTTTTTTGTGTACATCTTGCAACAAGTTTTCCAGTAATGTTAAGCCCAGTCTCCACTGCAGTCAACATTCAACAAAAAACTTCAAACATGCAAACTTTAAACATACAAACACTCAAGACCAACCTGAAACAATGTATTCCTCAACATATTGATGAATGCTGACCTGTCTCAATCAAAATGTTGACAGAATCAGTGAACAAACGCGCCAAGTTTATGGCGCTTCTGCCAAGGCTGTGTATACTTATATGGCTGACATGCACAGTAAAGTGGCAACATTTTTTCCCTTTGATCCGGACCGCCTACCGAGCGATCAGAAAAATGTTGTTGAAACCATGGTATTTCAACAAAAAAACGTCATAAGTTTGCTAAAACATCACTTGTTTTTATTTAATTGGTTCAGGAAACCATGTTGATTAACATTGTTGTTGAATGTTGACTGCAGTGGATACGCGGCTTAATGTTTCCCTTATAATAGTCCATGTCCAATATATAACTTTTAATAAAAAACATTAAAATTGTCTGGGTGAAGAAATCATATATGGGCAGGTAGTTTTCCATGACCCATCATTGACTTAATATGGTCCATAAATAACCCATCATTGGCGAAATATGGTTCATGACCCAAACATGGCTATAGCCTATGGACTTAATTAAGAGCCACAGACATCTGCTAACGTGGATCTAACAAGTTATAGGCATAATCAGGAATCCAGCTTTTGTGATTATTCATTGCCATTCATGAACATGTAATTACAAATCTGTGTAGCAGATGATTATGCACATGAGGCTATTTTCTTGTGGTTTGCGTGTCAGAACATGTTTTTAATCTTCTTAAATATCAGTTCTCTGTTGGGGGGACATGTGTTCAAGGGGAAGGAAAGCGGATCAGTAGAACTCATGTTGAGTAATACTAATTATTCGGATTAGGTATCAATTAAATGTATTAAAGAGAACGGTTGCAAGCTGAGTCTTCGTCTAATCAAATAGGGAGGCTGTAGTCTATGATTATCTCTCTTGTACGAAAATTTAAACGGATTTTACATTGGATTCTAACTTAAAGGGGGGCCGACTCACGATGGGGAGCAAAGTATAAAATGCGGACAAGCGTACGCTAATTTACGGCGGAAAATCTTAATTAAATGATAGGCAACAGATTTAATGAGAACACTACTCCATTGAAGTAAGACTCGTTTCATAATTACCAACAAGCTGCGTCAGTGCTTATTTAATATTTGTGATATCGAGTCAACTTATAAATTAAGCTTCCAAAGAATTTAAATATAATAATGATATAGGACATCACGGTATATGCCATATGTATTGTATTTCCTATATAGGGGAGACCGGGGCACAGAGGGACAACGTCTTTATAAAATCAGGTTTTATCAGCAACCCAATGCTTTTGATTTGCAAAGAAGCTGTATGCAGCACTCTTTCATTAACAAAAATTTCTGCAATCTGACACAAGTATAGATGAAAATATTTGCAGTTTTAAGTTTTTGTTCTTCAACTCGCAATTGTATTTTTATTCTAGGTGTAATTATGAAACATTTGTAATGCTGCAAGATACCATTGACAAGTGTATATATCCAGCTATAATTTCAAACAAAAGTTTATGTTAATTAGCCATATGGTAAGCTGTAAGGCCTTATTCAAATTAAATTGGTTATACGGGGTACAGTGGACCACAACATTATGGGGTGCAGTGGGACATGTTCCAGCATACCCCAATTAATGTTTTTGGAAAATATTTTTATATTTTCTCATTAATCATAACTTTAAATAAAAACCATGTTTAAATTTATGTTTTAAATTAAAAATGGTTTACAATCATAGAAAAACACATACTTGGACAAGTAAGCAGTGAAAATATGAAAGCTGCTGTAATTACGGTTAATTTTAATCGTTTTTGTAAGTTATACACTTGAAATTTTAAATTGACGTGCTGAATTATAAACACTATTAATCAATGTGGTGTTCTTTTTCTTGTTAAATTTGTCTTAATTTCGCATAGACCACTGAACCCCATATGCCATGTTCCATTGTGCCCCGGTATAGGGCACAGTGGGACAGTCTGTGCAACCAACTTTAAAGCCTGCTACACACTGCTGCATTTGCGTGCGTCGCGTTGCGTTGCGCAAACGCAGGGAAACGTCGTGCAATGCAACGTGACGTCACTGCAATGGTGAAGCATACACGTTTCGGGTCCGTCGCGTCAGATGCGTTTGTGCGCGTTTTTCCTGCGTGAACGCACACGCAGCGCCACGCAACGCACACAAACGGATCATTGTGTAGCAGGCTTAAGCCGGATTCACACTGCTGCGTTTGCGTGCGTCGCGCAATGCAACGTGACGTCACTGCGATGCGTGAAGCTTACACACTGGTGCGTCAGGATTGCATTTGTCTACTACAGCACCGCACAGTGTCAACAAAGTTAATTGTTGTTCGGTCATTTGGCTGCTAAACGCAGGGTGGCACACCAGTGGTTATTGGTCCAATTTTAGGAACCCTCCGTTTAAAAAGCGTAATCTATGTGTAAAAACGCATACAAAAAGCTCGGATTTTCGAACTTTTGCATTGCGTCGCGTTTCTCGTCAGGTGCGTTTGTGCGCGTTTTTCTTGCGTGAACGCACACGCAGCGCCACGCAACGAGCAAAAACGGACACAAACGTAGTAGTGTGAATCCGGCTTTAATCTTTATAGCAAAAAAAACCTAGTAGCTCTAAAACGATGACAAAATGTATACAGATCCTGAAGGCTTGCATATTACTGCGTTATTCTTTTAAAATGCTACAAGTTAAATATATTTCCCAGAAAAAATGAATTCTAAAAAGTGTACCCACTGTGCCCCGGTCTCCCCTACTGACAGTGTATGGTATTCTCTTGCAAAGATAAATGTCTAAAAACATGTCATTTACATATAAATAAACTCTTTTGACCTTCCCCAAACTTCAGCAGCACAATTTGAGACCCAAGACGAAACACTGGTTTAAAATCACTTAGTCTAAATGCAAACCACTCTCAAGTTTTAGCCGCACCTAACTTATATACATTATTAAAAGTTGAGATTGGTATTTCCGTATGGGCAGTATGTAACTTGACCAACGGGCAGTCGAAATTGGACTTTTTTTCCCTAGAAAAAAGCGTCAACTAAGTCGTGAAATCAGGAATGACCATCGGTTGCTCAAACATGTAACAGTGGATGTCAAAAAGGCACTCTGTTGAATGACCATCAAAAGAAATGGACATTCGATCAAGGTGAAGAGAGCGGAAGAGCAAGTTCCCCCAATCAATAAAACCTCTTTCGAGTACGTTTAACTTAATGGCCCTCAGTGCAAGCTCCGACTTTACCTCCTTAATTGTTACCTGATATTGGGCTCCGGTCACTGTCAAGTTTCCAACACTAGAAGAAACATGTTGCCCATTAGAACCACTCTAAAACGCAATGCATTTTGCTGGAGGTTGGGAATAAAAATCTACTCCATTGACTTTTAATGCCGTTGGAATCCCGCATTGGTCAAGCGGAACAATAGGACCGGTAGATCATCCATAAGGATCAACGATCTCTGAATTCCAGAGAAACCACTTCGGTTTATTTCAGCAATGTTGTGGTTGTGTAAAGAGCTAAAAAGAAGATGAAATTTAATTTACCATGTGTTTTTGAGCCCTATGGAATGTGACATTAGGTGTAGTCACTGCTAAAAGGCCAATTTACCAAATTTTTCATCTTCATCTTCCTTTAAATCTTGATATCAATTCTGAGCTGAAAAGCACCACAAATGTTTCTTCTAAAACACACATATACACCGTGAGTCATAAAAATGTAGAACCTAATAAAAAAATCACAACTTCGTGAAAAATGCTTCGATTTAAATACAATTTGGCACATACAAAGAAAAATAGCGTTTCATCTTCAACGTCCTTTAAATCTTGATATTCAATTCTGAGCTGAAAAGCACCACAAATGTTTCTTCTAAAGCACACATATACAACGTGAGTCATAAAAATGTAGAACCTAATAAAAAAATCACAACTTCGTGAAAAATGCTTCGATTTAAATACAATTTGGCACATACATAGAAAAATAGTGTTTCATCTTCATCTTCCTTTAAATCTTGATATTCAATTCTGAGCTGAAAAGCACCACAAATGTTTCTTCTAAAACACACGCATACACCGTGAGTCATAAAACTCACAACTTCGTGAAAAATGCTTCGATTTAAATACCATTTGGCACATACATAGAAGAATAGTGTTTCATCTTCATCTTCCTTTAAATCTTGATATTTAATTCTGAGCTGAAAAGCACCACAAATGTTTCTTCTAAAACGCACATATACACCGTGAGTCATAAAAATGTAGAACCCAATAAAAAATCACAACTTCGTGAAAAATGCTTCGATTTAAATACGATTTGGCACATACATAGAAGAATAGTGTTTCATCTTCATCTTCCTGTAAATCTTGATATTCAATTCTGAGCTGAAAAGCACCACAAATGTTTCTTCTAAAACGCACATATACACCGTGAGTCATAAAAATGTAGAACCCAATAAAAAATCACAACTTCGTGAAAAATGCTTCGATTTAAATAAAATTTGGCACATACATAGAAAAATAGTGTAGGAACAAAATAGGACCAAAATAGTGGTTGGGTTCGTTGAGCTGTGGCGTTTTCCATTGCTGCAGCTCAAATGTTTCTTGAGCATGGTGAGCAGACATTGTTGAAAAATGAAAAAATCTGAGATTTGTCACATGTCCGATAGAAGTTTTCGTTCCTACGCTAATGTTCTATGGAAGTACCAAATTTCATTTAAATCGAAGCATTTTTCACGAAGTTATGATTTTTAAAATTTTGTATTGGGTTCTACTTTTTTATGACTCGCATCGCATATATAATATTTTAGTTTGTATACTAATCGCACATCAGTTAAACCTGTTGTTTCAACATGGATTATGTGCAATATGAGCAAACAATTATTTTAGAACTACTCAACTGCTTTTTCTAAGCTTTTTACCAAATGTTTGACCTTCCTTTTGATTTTTAAATTCCATTTTGAGACCAAAATTACTACAAATGTTTCATATAAAAGTCAAAACCTAAAGGTCTTGAGCCTCACTTTAGCCATACGTTACCATGTTTTGGGCACAATAGGCTTCCAAAACCCTAATGGTATGGATGGGATCTATAGATCCAATGGAACCCTCGTGACAGACAAAAGATGAGCTCCATTGCATGTTGCTTGGTTACGATATACGCGAGAATGTCCTAATGAAGATCATATAAATGATTGCTCAAAGTTTTGGCAGAATATGAGTAAGCTACATCAGATACCCTAAGCAACGAGACTATGTAGGTTCACTCCTTAGTGAGGACTTTTGGAAGATGGCTATGCATGCAGTGTTGTCCTCCAAGAAATGAAGCTTCATTACTACGTTTGTGACTTGATGATAGCGCAGTAACAAATAACAAGCAAATGCAAAACTGAAACTCGATCTCATCTCCCCATGGAAAAAATTCAACCCTAAACATCACTTTTTTCTTTGGTTACTGTGGTGATTATGAGTGCAGTGGTGTCTATACTGATGTGGTTCAATGTGCAGTTCATATTTCTTGTAAACACTTGTGTTGACTGTGAAGCTAGAAGAATACTGTATTTAATTTCCGATTTTTTTTTATAAATATCATGCAAGATATGTAGGGATTAGATCTTTCATTAAATTTGAAAATACCTTCTTGAAATTTAAGTTACGAGAAGCTGAAGCAAGAAAATTTGTTGTCACTGAACTTTGAAGTTCTTGAACATAGACAACTTCTTAAAGCTGGTGAAATTGGTATGTTGACTAAGTGGGCCGCAGAAGTTTTAGGGAGGATAAAAATGTACCTTCTATATTGTAATTTTGTACAAGAAATTTCAAAATGTGCAAGTAATACTACAGACACACTATGAGATAAATGACATTTAAGTCCCAAAATGGCCTTTAACTTCATAGTGTGTCCATCCTTATTTAGCTAAAGGAGGTCAAAGCTCCTTTAAAACTCCTTTAGCATAAAGGGGTTCCCTGAACTCCTTTAAAGGCTGAACTCCTTTAACTCAGTGGTCACACTGCCGCTGTATAGGGCATTCGACACTATCATTCAGTTGCATTGTGGGTACAGTTAGCCCATAATGCAATGCACTAAAGGTCATTTTACAGATGTCGTGTGTCCACCCAAAGATAAGAACGTCTGAAAGGCTAAGGTCATTTAACCCTGTAGTGTGTCCGTAGTATAAGCCTTGATCATTTTTTGTTGGAGGTGCACTCTTGATAGGCAAGACCACATGCATGTGCAAATCTGGTAGCACAGGCGACTACAACAGAGAAAAGCAGAGATGGTTAAAGGCTCCTGCACATTTGAACGTTATGTTTACGTTATGTCGCCCATGTTCTTCAATGTCACGCTATGTCACGGCAACACCCTACACATTTCTATGTTGGCTTAATTCTGACATAGATTGCAGCGCCGCCTA
>JAQGBW010002665.1:0-18921 GCA_034698625.1 Julus scanicus
GTCCAAAAAGCCCGAAACGGCGATAATCGAGTCATTATTGGCGGAGTTACAGCGATTTAAAGATTTCCTCGAAATATAATAAGTAAAAATAACGATCTTAATTTTGTTTTAAAGCGTTGCAATATGGGGAGTTTGTAAACAGCGCCACGTAGTGTCTATTTGAACATTTTATTACTAAAGCGCTTTAGCTAAAAACGTTCTAAATTTTTTTCTGTCTTTTGGCTGTCGGCTTAGTTTTTGCTTGGCTGTCGGCTTAGATCTTACTTGGCTGTCGGCTTACGTTTTGAGCTTAGAGTTGTTAATGTTTGTCGATAGATGGCGCCACTCGGTTAGTTATTCTAGAGAGCCTATAAGTTATTCAGCGTGTTTTGAGAATGTGGTCAAAATACTTCGCAGCTGTTCGCGCACCAATGTGATGAGGAATGTTTTACATTCGTAAACTTCCATTGTTTTCGTATCGTGTGAATAAATGGCAATTCGTATGTATAATTTTAGTATTCAACGTTTGGATTTCACACCGTATGGTAAATTTTAAGGGGCCATTCAAAAAGTATGACAGTTGTTTGTGGGAAGGGGTCCTTGAAAGCTTTAACAGATGTGCCTAGAAATGCTGCCCAAAGACATCTACGACCACAGAGGACCATCAAATCATCTATCAAATTAGCAGATTAAACACACTAAAACGTATGTACTCAATATATACATTTATATTTATTACTAAACTATACACTCGGCTCATCTGTAATGATGCCGTTTATTTATCAGGAAGTGACAGTGGCGTTACATCCCGGCAGTCAGATTTATCACGAGTGCCGCTCCCTGTGCTATTTTCCAAATCTGGTCGACGGGGTACGTCCGCTCGTTCCAGACCTTTATTTAGGATAAGCTGGGTCTTCCGGAAGGAGAAGAAAGGTATATGTCATGTCGTTTCGAGGTTCGGAGAATTGTTAAACTCCTGACGTGCAAACTGCCACTTTCGTGTTGCATTTTCCAGGATTTCGACTGCTTTGCACGATCTGAAGCGAGAACAGCTCGGCTATTCGACTCGGCAAACGGAGGAATCGCGACGTGGTCGCTCTCGGAGGAGCCCGAAACCGTATTACGTACAACTGATCCACTGGAACATAAGTGTATTAATTAGTCACATTTCTCATATTCTCATGTGCCAAATGGAAAAACGATGCAATTACCAAACTCGCTTGTAGGATAAACATCGAAGTAGTTTCGAAATAAATTCGAGTTAATTCAGAAGCGTAACCAACGCGTCGAAAAACTTGCTGCTTTCCTCGGATGCTATTTCGATTACTGAAAAGTAGAAAGAACGAGACGTTTTAAGGATCGACCGCAGGTTTCTTTTGAAATTAAGAGGTTACGCTTACTGTGCGAGTCGAAGAAATTGTTGTCAAGTTCCGTTCTAGCTCCGTTGCTTGCCTGGACGAAAGCTTGCCCGAAGAAACTAGTCAAAGAATGTCATCGTTAAATTGCGATCGTGCCGGAAGATTATTCAGGTTTTAAACCATGGATTTTTGCAACCTTTACGGAGCGAATTTCTTACTTTTTAGGGGAGTCTTCGGAAAGCGGCGGAATGCCGACGACGAGCGATTTTCCATCTTTGCTGGGCGCTGTCAGGATTAACGGCAGATTACGGGACTTCTTGTTTCTCGACTAATTCAAGAAGAGAGTGATATATGTTAGTGGACCGCCCTCGAAGAGCATGCCGACTGGTAAGAAAGTTTTTTTTATACTTACCACCACGACGTGGGCATGTAGCAGCCAGTGAGCTAAGCTCGCCAGACATATGGGGTGCGCAAGTAAGCCGCTGCCGGGCGCACTCTGAAACACGGAAAAACACTTTATGACGATATTCTACGAGGAAAGTATTTAAAACTACTGGCATATCGTAAATTTGAGTCACCTCCGATATGACCGCATATAAAAACGGTCCTGCCGAGATGACTTGATTTAGATCCAAGAAGGTTTGGACTTGGGTGAAAATGGAACCCAGCTGCTTTTTTGCCAGCTCGATGCCGTGCTCCAAAGTTTCCAAGTTGCAACGGGAAAGACAATCCAAAGCATCCAGAAAATTCTCGGTCGTGCTTTTGTTTTTATCCTGAAAAATCTTTCACGATTACACCACGCTAACATTTCAGCTTATGACATTTTTTTTTAAGCTTCGACTTACGTCAGACTCCAGAAGGGCAGACGCGGCGTACACGTAGTCGGAAGCGCAGAATCTGTGCTTGAATCCAAACTGAGCCAAGAAGGAGCCGTTAATGAGATGATCCAGCCTACGTTTTTGCGCCCCCACGAAAGAACCCAAATTTAGCATTTTTGTTTCCTCGGTTCAAAAAGCAAGTTAGTTTTACATACCCGTATTTTTCCACCTTTTCCTCGACCCACCCTCGAATGTTGTTACGGAGGTACAGGTCCATGGATGAAAAGCGTTGCTTGCATTGTGCCAACGGTAGCCTAAACGAGACATTAGATAATTAATCGTGGTGTTCATACGCTTACCGGGAAGCGGTAAAAGTTATCGAGTTACCCCAAATCTGCCAAAAACTCGCAAAGTCGCTTCTTTCCCTTTAAAGTCCAGAGTCTGAATTTGCAGGTGGTGTACGTGGTGTGCTTCAGGCTCTCGTGAAGAGACCAGTGCCTGTACAAGGCCAGTTGAAGTCTGAATTTTAATTAAGAAAAATTGCCAGGGATGCGCTAAATTCAACTTCCTCGGGAATAGATAACGTTAAAGGATACTCTTTATCGAACGATAACTTCATGCAGTGTACCGAAGTGCTGTTATCATCCTCGTTCCTGAAAATTACAATAGTTAGTCGGCTTTCTCGGATTTGCAATTTTATTTAATTTGCTTTTTGAAGATTACCTGTGATTGAGACGCGACACGTGCCCCTGAAGACTTCCAGCCTGCAAAACATATTTAGTTTGCTCGATCTTGTGGTGAACCAACTGATCGGTCAGCCCGATGGATGCCCACCTGAAGAAGAAACCTCGATCAAGAACGGAAACGAAAGGTAACCTCTCTAGGCGTGTTACGATACTTTACCATAAGATGTCGTTGTTATCTTTGGACATCTTCCACGCTAGCTCGAACATCAGCATGGCAACCTGCCCAAAACATTCGTTAATTGTAGTGTTTTATATGAAGTTAAGAGGGATCACAACTATCCTTTTCAATTTGTAGGACTTGCAAAGATTCTCACAGTTGAATGAGGGAGGTTTGGGTGGGGGTGAGAAAAGATTGGGGTGGCGCGATGGATCAGCAAGGGCCTCATATTGTTGTTTTTCACTTTGAAATGGTAGATTTTTTAAAAAATGTCCGTTATTTTGCACACATATAAGCAAGTTGTAAGTCCAAAAATTCAAATAATTTAATTTTAATAAAATCTACTATTTTAACGTGAAAAATAACACGAACAGTACCTTGCTGATTTATAAAGCAATTTTAAACAATTTTTATTTGATTTTTTTGTGTTTGACTGTGAGTGTCGTTGCAAATTTTCACATTGAAAGGGATAGAGTTGGAAAATAGAGTAGGGAGCAAAAGAATTGAACGGTGGGAAAATTTCGTACGGAGTTTCCGTAGTAGGTGAACTGCAGATAATCGAATAGGACCTTGTCCCTTTTATTTTCCCACTCTCGCCTCTCGATCCTGCGCTCGATCACGCTATCGTCCAATCTTTTTCTTTTGGCCGCCCGCTCGAAACCTTCGTCGTCGTTTTCGCTTCCCGAATTTACTTCGCTATCCAACTGCGGCATAATAAGAAACCAGATTAATTTAAAAATCACGATAGAATCGTTGAGGGAAACACTGTTTTGGCAATTTACCTCGTCGTCTTCTCGATGAATTTCTTCTAACGCTGGCACGTTGTCGTCGTCGCCCAACTGCATCAGCAATCGAACCTGGTCCGAGCTGTATATGTTATACGCGTCGATCGGCCGATGACTAAACGAACGGTTAGTTAGTCACCGATAGAAAAACCATTTACATACAATTAAAGACTGGGGCCCCTACACTGGTCACCCAAGCTCACCTGTCCAACACAAAAAAAACTATGTCATCTTCAGGCTGCAGTTCTTCAATCAGATTTACAGTTCCCCCACAGTTGATAAACACTACATGTTTAATCTGGAAGAGCAATGAAATAGTTGTTAAAAATCTTAATGGGTATTGTTATAGTTTAGTTAATTATTTGGACTTACTTGTTCAGAATGTTCATTGAAGGAGATTTTCATGTCATCTAGTCCAGAAACAGGCACCAGGGAGTAGACTATTTGATCGCATTGCATAAGATACTGTTAGGGGAAGATATTTTTTAGTAAATGCATTATTTTGTGAAATCCTAGCTTAGTTTTGAAAGCGATATTTGGGTCATACCTGCAGGATTTTGCACGCACATAAGGCATCCACGTCAAAATTGACCAGTAATAAAACCCTCTGTAAAATGTAAAAACGTGTTGGGATGAGGCCCATTCATAGCACGTGAAATACGTTGGAAAATTAGAATTTGGTTCCTAGCAATGGTCCTTACCTTTCCCAATATAACGCTGTAGAAATCCTTCCTTAAATCATTCACTAACATTTTGGTATTTAAAAATGGCACAACAAAAGTTGATTTCGAAACCACACGTATGCGAACAACTGTTTACTATAAAAAGTTGGCGCAATTTTTTAATGGATGCTGCCCGATACCCTTGTCAACATAATTGAATTCGAAACTTTCCAATTTTAATACTTGATTTGTAATCTTCTCATCGGAATGTGTCTAGTTTTATAGATTTAGAAAGTGACACTCGTTATTAATGATTCAGGTTATATTAATTGTAAATTTATTATTTATTTTAAATTTTGGTAATTATGGAAGTTATGAATATCCCTAGATAGTTTGGTCACGTTGGAGGTCACCATTCATAAATTACTTTTTACGCGTGAAATAAGTTCCACTTTCATTATGCGAGAGTTAGTGACTGAAACGTCTCCTTTTCACTAAAAATTTCAACTGGAAAACAAGTTTGATGATCAGGTAATAAAACAACAATACTTTAAACGTTTTTCTGTGCTCGAGAAAGTGGAAACGAGAGTTGTTTTTATTGCACAACTTGCACTAAGAGTTACGTAATTGTCAGCTGTTCGAAAACTATTCGAAAATCATGTTCTGATATTAATTATGCAGTTTATTATCGATCTGTTAAACTGTTGAAATGTTTTTCGATCTACTAGCTAACAAAATATTCATCTTTAGTTTTTTGTTCATTCATTGTCCAAATTTTAGTTGCAACCTATTTATCGCAGAAACAAATTTCACGACAACTTCGTCTGCGCATGACGGAAACGAACTTTTTATTCACAGAAGGTTTCTGCTAGAGTCTACTGTTCGTCCGAGCCTGTCGACTAAAAATCTACAAATATTTCTTTGAAAATGGTAAATATGTTCATGTTTACATCATTTAGATCAATTGTTTTGTTTATAATTGCCATTGGTACACTTTATAAACGAGAAATTTAAGCAGGAACAGCTGAGACAGTGATTAAAAAAGTTCATAATGTTGCACATGACAGAACCTGTCTATAGTCATTTACTGTTAGATTTTATGTTATTGTATATTTTTATAAGTAGAGAGACTGTTAAATATCCATGTGACTGTCATTTTGGCGCCCTGCGTTATATCTGCCTTTTCGTTAATTAAAATTTTGGATTTGATTAAATGAAAAGTGCAATGTCACTGCACTTGACAAATGGCTGTTGAATATACCATTCAAACTTGGACTGACTTATTTCTAAAACTGACGTGTTTTAGGTATAATTTATGCCTGATCTTGAATTAACTTTAGTCCTAATCAACTCTGATATTCAATTCACCTCCGCACCCTACAGTCAGCAAATCCCATGTGGTAGGGGAGTAGTAGTACCAAATTTCAGGAGAATGCTCCTTGTGAAATGGTGATTCCAAGAATGGTTTTTGATAATATAAATTCGCAAACACTTGACAGTGTCAACAACAGCGATTTGAACACCGGTACTTAAATGTGTAAGCTTAAGGGCCGTCAAGCATCTAAGGGTTTATATACTCAAAAACCTCTCTTGGAATCACTATTTCACAAAAATTCATTCAACGCACTTTTCAAGAATGTGCGGAAAATGTAAAACTTAATAAACACACCCGACATGCGTTTTGTTAGCTCGGAACAATTCTTTCATCTTCACTTATTCCTTGTTTTCAGTTTTCTTTCAACATGTTTCACGAGCAACAGCGGCCTTTTAACACTCAATATCGGTGCTATTCGGTGTCCATGTTTCCTGGTAATGACAGGCAAGATGTCGAAAGAGGAGGCAAAAGTGAGTTTATCGTACTATTTGACAATGTTACGAGCTTTGCCGCGCTTCGATATTGACTGTTCCTTGGTTTTATTCTTTCAGTCATCATGCCACCATCTGCGCTCGATACTTTAAGTAGGTTGCACGACTCCTTTGAATTTGAAGTTTCCGTATCGAGTCTTGTATCTTAACTCCCGTCAATTCTTAAATCCTTTCCAGCACGCTTAAACATAGTGTATCCAATGCTGTTTAAATTGACCAATAAGAAGACCAACCGGATTACTCATTGTGGCGTTTTAGAATTCGTAGCCGACGAAGGCAAAGTTTATCTACCTTACTGGGTCGGTCGACGCGCTGAGTTTGAATGCATTTATTCGAGCAAACGTTACGATAGTCTTGCTTTAAGAATGTTTTTCTGTTTTATTAGATGATGCATAATTTATTACTAGAAGAAGGAGGGCTATTACAAATAGAAAGCGTATCTCTACCGACAGCCAAGTTTTCTAAGTTTCAACCGCAGTCGGAAGATTTTCTCGATATTACAAATCCTAAGGCAGTGTATCCTTTGATAAATGACAGAATGCCATCGTAATGTTTGTGCAAATCGAGTCTTTATACGCGGGCTCATTTATCCTTAATTAATTCCTGCAGATTAGAAAATGCACTGCGGAATTTTGCATGTTTAACAGCTGGTGATAATATTGCGATTAAATACAACGACAAGGTAAGCTAACCCCGAATTTCCTCTACCAATATCTATCGGCGTGCCCGGTCTTAATAGTTTTTGATTCCTTCCAGATTTACGAATTACGAGTGCTGGAGACCGAACCAGGCAGGGCAGTTTCCATTATTGAATGCGACATGAACGTAAGTTGCAATTTCGATATTTTCAAAATAATAATTGCTAGACATGATGCGACTAATTTGTGCCGCTTTCAAACAGGTCGAATTTGCAACACCGATAGGCTACAAAGAACCCGAGAAACGATTTCGCGATCCACCGCCTGAAGATGTAAGGAATTTTTTAGCAAGACGGTTTTGAATTTCAGAAGTCGCCGTAGCTTTTTATATTCTTCATCTTTCTATTTTATAGGAGGCAATGATGGAAAGTTCGGATGCCGCTGCTGCAGGAGCATCATTTTTTGTAATTGCATTTTTTAAATTTTTTGCGTGTTTTTAACCGTTGTAAACATTAGGACCGATAGTAAGCAACTGGTATCCGGTTTATCGGTAGATCAATGCATGGATTACGACTTAGAAACTTATTAAGCGGGGGAAATTTCATTACAATTGTAGTCTCGGGACCAGGAGATTCTTGATTTGACTTGAGAAGTGTTCTCACGTAATGTTGGTTTGGCTCGCTACTAATTGTTTTCAAATTTTCTTCATCTAAGGCATTTTCTGGTGCTGGAAATCGATTAGACGGCCGCAAGAAAGGTGCCGATAGTGCAGATCGACCGATGCACCCTCCCGTGAAGCGGTAAGCTAGTGGGATTTTTTGGGGGATATGTTAGCGCCGTAATAAATTGCTAACGAAATCGTCACTTACAGCGGAATACCGGATTACGATTACAAAATTGGTTCGCTCCGCTTTATACGAGCTCCCCGCAACGCGACAAATGGGACTGAGGTAAGTGTCAAACTGTTGTCGGAGGTCGATGATCCTCGATGTATTCTTAATTTCTGTCCCGTTTCTAGGCTAAGGAAATACAAGATCCGTTCGAAGCTTTTTCCGGCAGTGGAAAAATTTTGCGAGAGAAGAAAACTAACTATTAGTTGAGGTACGAAAAATAAACAAATTTTATTTACAAAATGCCTGTAAAAATTGTTCGCAACTATGCGAATTTTTTCGAGTGTTGTTCTATACAATATGTACATGTAAAACAATATAAGTTAAGTCTCCTACACCATGGAGTGAGTATCGCTAGCTTCGTGATAACGTGTCTCCAATGCTAAATACGTCCTGTTTTTAGTTGAGAGCAAAGGCTCTCGTTCCCCACTCCGGTGGTTCCTTTGGCGGCATCCGGACTTTACAGTTAAATAGATGATGGTGACCATTGCCTAAAAAGAAGCGAATATTTTCAGTTAGCACACTGTTATAAAAACCGGACAAAATTGTACATGAAATTTGTTTTGTTGTTGTTTTGCGTGACTTACCAAGAGCAGGTTCAGCCCAGAAACCATCACGGTTGCCTTGTTGAAGCCGTAGTTGTCGACGAGAATGCCGCTGAGTGAGAGAGCCAAAAACTTTCTGCAAAATCAAGAAATTTGTTAATAAACTGGGAAAACTCCTGAATTTGAAAGATCCAAGTTTCAACTTACCCGAGTTCGCAACAGGAAGACCACAGTCCGGCCAGGCATCCGTGGAGCTTGATTTCATCGGCATAGCCTTGTTTTCTGGAAATTCGACAACTTGGAAATTAGAAAAAGAAACGACAAAACACGGATTGAAGGCAAATGGATTTTTTCAACTTACGTCAAGTGGCGCACCGAATCCACGAAGGCGATGACCTGTTCGCCGCTCGTTCCGATCGCACACAGGATGAGACCAACGACGATGAGCCACGATGCGCTGAAAAAAAAATAAATACGAGGTTAAGTATGGAATTCGGGTTGTGTTAAATGACACGAGCCAATTTTAAGTGAACCTGGACAGTATCGCCTATTGTGTTTGAAAACTTGAATTTGTAAATTGCCCCAATCGGACGTTTTTGTAAACCTGTTACTCAGCAGTTTGGATAAAATCAAAAAAATTGAGTATAACGGTAATAAAGAGGTTTAAACCTCGCAAAATCAGAAATTAATAATTTTCTTCGCTAATTTCCTGCCGACTTATTACTGTTACGCTCGTGTAATTTTGAATACTCGCTTACCTCTCGGCACAAGGGTGCGGGGGTTCACTCCCCGGTCTAGGTCGGTGGATATTTTACGGATGAGCAAAATCTTACGGACGACGTTGCTCGTAGATCTCCTTTTCTCTCTGCACGTTAAAGACCCCTCGAGAGATAGTTAAATTCCCCCCTCATCAACGGACAAACCGAGGTGTACTCACTGGTCGAAGGATTCTCCGGAGAACTGGTTGAGGATCAGGAGAGCGGATCCGGCTGTTGCTGCACCGATGGCAATGATTGGTTTTCTGAATTTCTAAAAAGGAAAAAAAGGTAAGGTCATTTTCGATTCGACACTCGTTTCATCGTGGTAAAAATACAATGTTTAAACTTACCGCTTTATCTCCCAAATAGCCCCAGATGGGTGCCACGATCCCGGCGATGAAGTCCTTAATTATAAACACCGCGGATAGGACGCTCGGAGCCAATGCAAACTGGAGTAAAGAAAGGAAAGATTAGCCGAGAGTTTGTCGGAGCAACGGTAATAGTCGTAAAAGTGATAATTACCCGTTTAGGAATTTGTGGCTTGAGCGCAACGGACAGAAATCCGTTGGTGAACGAGCCCACGACGAAACAACTGAACGCTATCCACACTCCGGGAGTCAGCAGGATGCTGCTTATGGACACGGGTTTGGCGATCTTGAGAGGGTCCGCATCCGGAACTGGAAATAATACGGGTGAGTTAAAGCTGTTCACGGGTTCGTGCGCTCGGAGAACATTTTCCTTACCTTTGTAATCGGGATTAAAGTGGAATGCCACTAAGGCGATGATGCAGTGAAGGCATCCGAGGACCATGAATGGTAGACCGGGACCACCTAACTGTTGATACGAAAAGAATGATTTAGACAAATGGGAAACACAGTTTTCGGTAACGGGTTATTCTCGAGTCGCATATTTACCTCGTTTAAGAGTCCACCGAGTATCGGTCCGATCAAGTATCCGATTTGCATAAAAAGTCTCGTCGTTCCCTAGAAAAATAAAAAAAAATGTGATTAGTCCGATGTGTTCAAATACTACCGACAATCGATAAAAAGATACTTACAAATACTTTAGCCACCGACTTCGGGAACTCGGCTCCCATGATGGCGAAGGTAGACGTAACGACTATCGCATTTCCAAACGCGTGGATGATTCGTACTGCGGTGGACATGAAAAGGAAGACTGCGCCGGCATCAAACATGTGCTGGAATCTGAAATGGAGAATGCGTAAAATGTTATCGACCGTTAATTTTAACCGATTGCACGAATATTAGGTAAAATTGTTTTTTCTTACCCGGTTACGGTGCTGCTGATGCCGATGATGAACATGCCCAGTGTGAAAGTAAGTTTCACGCCGATAACTGGAACCTGAAAATTGGTTTACGATTAGGAAATATATTATTATTATTATTTAATCGTAAAACACTCAATGAGTTTTAATATAAAATTAAAAATGAATAAGGTAGGATATTTCTAAGATTAATTACTTACGTGTTTTCCAATAATCGGGGTTAGCAAAAACATGATTAAACTGTTCGAACTCAACACGATTCCGTACTCGGAAGGAGTGTAGCCTTTATCTTCAGCCTGTAAATGAAAAAAAAAACATGTTAATTAGTAAAATAGATTTATAAAAGTGTAATCCTGACATGTTTTTAATGAAGAAAGTTGACCCAAGTTTTTAATGACAAATGGCCACGTGCAGAAAGTAAAAAAAAATAAAAAATAACCACGTTTTTAAGCTATGTTTGTTTTTTAGGTAATGTTCGGACCCCATGCATGTCCTGACCTGTCTGGACCCCAACACCAGAAATAATAAAAAAGGACTTACCAGTTTGTGATGATACGGCGAAAAAATGGATATGGATTCAGCGGAACATGTGGAGACAATTGCCAAAAGCACGAGGATTGACATTTGTCTGCGTTTCTTGGATGCCCTTTCCTCCAGGTCCTCTTCTATTCCAGACTGGATATTAAGAGCTTGTAAGTTGATATTTTGGATTTCTGGATACTCCATTCTTGTTGAAACTTCACGTGTTAGGGCTTCTGAGACTTGAGCAGCGATCTGCACACCTCTCTGGTTGAAATCAGAAATGAAGGTAGAAGGATCTAAGACCAAGTTAGCTCTTTCAAAGCGGATTGAACAGGTGCAGTACAGAATTTTGTAAGTACTTCCTGTGTGGTCCCAACCAAGAAAACCAAGAATGCTATCCCCCAATGAGACGCCAATCCCTTCTTTTGACTTTTCTGTTCCAACAACTAATGGTCCCACCAAAGTTCACAGTGGGATTAAGGGCTGAAGGCAAATTTCATTGGTCATAAAATGATAATCCCACACGTGGTATTCATCAATCCGATTCTAACCAGTCCTTGGAGGAGGTCCTTAAGGGATTAAGGGCCAGGGAGAAATAATTATCTTGATGTCCTTAAACATTTTGTGTGATTCATCACAATTTCACAAAGAATTTACAATCTTTGATATTTGCCTTGTGTGAGTAATTTTGAATGGCGTTATTAATAATTTAATTGATAACAAAGCTAATAATTTTTTTAATTTCAATATTTCATAATTTAAATGGGAAAAAAGGACCAAGAAGCCGTACTTTAGGTGTGGACCTGATGTAAGTAGGACCTGGTTAGTTCTATAGGCCTGTTCCGTACTATTATGGGCGTGTCCAAATCAACTGTAGGCGTGTTCAAATCATAACCTCTCTAAACGCATACTTTCTAAAAGCGAAACCTCTCTAAATGCATACGGTTTAAAAGCCAAACCTCTCTATACGCATGAAGGGGGACTCGTGTATACATTAACCTGTCTAAATGCTAAATCTCTCTAAACGCATAAAGAGTCTTGTGTATACATGAACCTGTTTGAAAGAATAACCTCTCTAAACGCATAAATGGTGACTCGTGTAGGTATATTTTGAATGGTGTCCCATCATTTATATGTTGCATTTGAAAAATGTTTTTTTCCATTTTCTATTATTTTGTAATGAAATGTAGGTATTATAAGTAACATTGGAAGTAATTGTCATTATTTATTCAATTAAAATGGTATTATAGCAAATTTAAAGTTGCTAAGTGTTTTTATTTTGTCAATTTGTGGAATTTTACTGGTTGTAATGTAGGTTGTAATATTTTATTTATTACCGAGTTTCTGGAGTTTTTTTTTTGTGTTTTCAAATGTATGGATTTTTTTTTACCTGCTTCAATGTATGGAATTTTCGACATGTAATCTAGCGGTGGTCCATAACCTGACCACTGAAAATGTTCAAGATAAGTAGCATTGTTTTAATAACTACAGCTATAACACTTGAAATAGCTATAATTTTTTTTTTTTTCTGTAAGCCCATTACAATGCCAATTATAATTACATTTTCACCGCATTTTGCTTCTACGGTTTGTCGCCAGGCGGCGCCACTAGTGGTCTGCGCGCGCATTTTGGCGGGCTTTTCCCGTTTACGCCATTTTTTCTACGGCGTTCGAAAGATCTCGCAGCATCCCAGGTAAGAAGTCATCATTTTACATTTCGCATTACCGTTTAGGAATAGATTTTAAGCCAAAGATGTTTACAGTTGTAAAACTGAGTATTCGTGAAAATTAGGTGCTTCAAATCTGAAATAGCACAGATTTCAACTACAAACTAAATATGGATTCAACATTTGCCATGCTTACATGCATGTACTCGCATGAATGCGAAATTGCATAGTTGTCAAAGTTAAATTTCATTTCTTCTTAAACAAAACCAAGTTAGGGACTGCTAGAGGGTCTTAGCTTTCGGAAATAATTACTTCGAAACACGTTTAAAGGTTTTGTTGAAATTCTTATTGCGATGTAAACATGCTGCTTTTGGAATGTTAGTTATGGTTTCTGCCGCCAGGGGCCACTGCTCTCTACCTGAAATAGTGTAGGCGGGATTTTTTCTTATGTCGTTCTTATTTGCGCGCTTTCGAAAGAAATGGCAGCATTCCATCAGGTAGGGCGTGATTATTTCTAATTTAGCTTTATGGAAACAAGTGTTTGACCAAAAATATATTCGAATTTGACAATGAGCACAAGCGGAATTTCTGGAAAGCTCTGGTGAAAATTAGATTTCAAAATCGACTTGAGAGTGCGATTTTTTCCGGTGGTACGGTCGAAGCGATGCATGCATGTGATATAACATGGAACGGAATATGATTTCAAAAGTTACCTGAAATAAATTAAGAACAAATTTGGGATTTTTTCCATTGTACAATATAAATTAGCATCTTTTTATTTCTAACCATATATAAATAATGATCGTAGTTACATACTTTTTTTTAAAAAAAATCCTATTGCAATGTAAGCATGTTGCTTTTGGAATTTTGGTTCTGTTTTCTGCCGCCAGTTGCCGCTACTCTCTACCTGAAATAGTTTAGGCGGGATTTTTTCTTATGTCGTTCTTTTTTGCGCGCGTTCGAAATAAATGGCAGCATTCCATCAGGTAGGGCGTGATTATTTCTAATTTAGCTTTATGTAAACAAGTGTTTGACCAAAAATATATTCGAATTTGACAATGAGCACAAGCGGAACACCTGGAAAGCTCTGGTGTAAATTGAATTTCAAAATTGACTTGAGAATGCAATTTTTTTTGATCGTACGGCCGAAGCGAATGCATGTGATATAACATGGAACGGAATACGAGCCACAACTGGCCTGAAATAAATTAAGAGAAATAATTGTAACATCTAAATTGGCATCTTTTATTTCTAACCAGTATTAATGACATGAGATTTATGCTTCATGTACATTTATAATCGAATGCATTTTGCAAAACGGTTGACATTCAATTTTAGTGGCGCTTAAGTTGTTGTTTGTCCGCCATGGGGTCAACGATGGTTTTGAAAGCAGCAGACATCTTGGAAAATCTGTGTATTTTCAAATAAAATCATGAAATTTAATTAAAATAGCTTACAAGATGTTAACAAATCATACCAATTATTTAAAAAATAATAATTCCTATAAGTTAGCTTGCCTGCAATACCTAATTTTAGGATAAAGTATAAATATTGTAATTATTAAATTATTTCCATATTTAATAAAAACAAAAATTACACAATAAGAGGCAAACATTAGCAATAATGTAAACATTTATATACAGAAGATAATAATAGAATATTGAAGCATAATGTAATAAAATGCAAATAAGATAAGATTTACTTATCTGATGTTCATTTTTAATTTAATTACTTTACCAAATAACAGATCAACCAGATTTACATTAATTCTAAATATAATTTATTTAATTTTAAGTCTCAGTTTTCAAAAAGTACACCAGCTAAACAGGTGGTAAAAGTATTTAGTGAAATTTCTGGAAAGCGTTTGATTAAAACGCTTTGCTTATTAAAACAGTTGAATAATTTTAATTTATTATCATGAAACCCAGAAGAATATATATATATTATTTTTTTGTAATTCCATGTGGACCTTGTCACGAAAAAGTGTCGTCAGCAAAATGTATTTACCTATATAGGGTAAGAAAATGTATTTTCAATTAAAAAGTATGAAATTTAATTGAAATAGCTTATAAGATGTTAACAAATCATACAAATTATTTTTAAAAAAAATAATTCCTATAAGTTAGCTTGCCTGCAATACCTAATTTTAGGATAAACTATTGTAATTATTAAATTATTTCCATATTTAATAAAAACAAAAATTACACAATAAGAGGCAAACATTAGCAATAATGTAAACATTTATATACAGAAGATAATAATAGAATATTGAAGCATATGTATAATAAAATGCAAATAAGATAAACGTTTACTTATCTGATGTTCATTTTTAATTTAATTACATTTACCAAATAACAGATCAACCAGATTTACATTAATTCTAAATATAATTTATTTAATTTTAAGTTTCAGTATTCAATAAGTACACCAGCTAATCAGGTGATAAAAGTATTCAGTGGAATATCTGGAAAGCGTTTGAATAAAACGCTTTGCTGATTAAAACAGTTTAATAATGTTAATTTATTTTCATGAAACCCAGAGGAATATATATTTATTATTTTTTGCAATTCCAGGTGGAACTTGTCGCGAAAAACTGTCGGTAGCAAAATATAGGTGTTCGCGATAAAACGTGATAAAACGCGTGTGCGAGCTGAGCAGGAGCTGTGGATGTCTCGGGGCAGGATCACAGTAGGAGTCCTTATAGGACAATAATTCTGTATTCTTAGCTAGCTTCAAAACAAGCTTTAAAGTTCAAAATTGAAAAAAAGTGTGTTTGTAGATTTGTTCAGTCTCCGTACCATTGCACCACGGTGCGGAGATTAGGCACGAGCACCCTCAGGTTGGTAATACAACAGATTGGGCAACTCCTTGGTTAGTAGTCTTCGAAGCGGTCAGTCCCCCCGCGTGTGGTATTAACTGCACAGGTCTAGATTTAAACAATTCACTTTCTGATAGCTTACGCAGCTTAGGAATAGGTCGCCTCGGAGACCCAGTCTGTTCGTTAGCTCCAAGGTTCCGATCCGTAGAGACCTCTGGCTGTTTATGTCACCTTGGCCAAATAATTTTTTGGAGAGGGTTTTGGAGCTCTGGTCTGTGTGGTGTCTCGTGTCGACGTAAGAGTGTTAGCTGCGGTTTGGCGAGGACATGGGGCTAGTGTAGTGCGAAAATCGTTTTTTGCACTATACGGTCTCTTGTTTTGGTCAATCCGCACGGTTAGGCAGGATTTTTTTTTAGCTTCTTACCCAGGCAGGAGTGTGGTTACTAATCACTTGATTTCATGTAATATTTAAGTATTTGTGTTTCAGGTTTTTTGGCATTTTAAAAACAGGCTTAGGGCAGGGAATTATAGGATTATATTTAAGTCAGTGTTCATTGATTTTAATCATGTTTTTTTTTTTTCCCAAAATCGCGTACAGGAAATAATTTGCATAAATTTGTTGGTCGCGATTCGCGTTATGTTCACATATTGTGTAAAACTTTGCTAATGACTTGTTTTTTATTTCAGTTTTGTATAAAATGTGGGGGCTTAACTCCCGTTTAGTTTCATAATTTTAATATAAATTTTTTTTCTGTTTCATACTGCAAATATACGCATTTGGAGGAAGATATATGGAGGATTTTAATTGTCACTTATCGGTACATTATAATAATGAGTAAGTTTTATTTAGCTAATGTTTTAATTTTGTTAATGATTTCCGATGGCCCCAAACAGATTCCAGCTGGCGTTACCAGTCCAAATTTGTTGTAAAATTGATAAAATAGGGACCCTGTATAGTAAAGCTAGGTCCTAGCATATGGCTAGAGACCTTCCTCTGTAAGCCGGCTTACCATATATTGGGCCCACGCCCCTTTCACCGACTTTTAATCTAGGTCTGAAAACAAAGGACCCTTTTCTTGTTAGTGAGCCATAAATTATGTCACACTTTTTTGCCTCTTTTTAAACACCCCCACCCCTTCGTCACAAATTGTACTACACCCTATCCATAATGATGTCACAACCCGTCGATTACCCCCAATTACTTTTGAATAATTCGATATTCTTTTATTATTTTATTTGTTAAAATACTTAAAAATATTAAAAAACTTAATTTTAAATTAATGAAACTAATGTTTATATTAAATAATAGATTGCTATGATGATTGATGAGTATATAGCAATCGGGAAGAAAGTTTTAAGTCACTACAGGACCCAAATCTTTTTTTCCCCCAACTAGCTGCTATTCAAAATTTCAAATGTTTTAAAAAAAAAAATTTACCGCATATTTTTTACCATTTGAAATTGTCACAAATGGCCAGGAAGAAATAGGTTATCTCTATGGCCTTAAACATTTTGTATGATTAATCAGAAAGAATTTACACTCTTTGATATTTTGCCTTTTGTGAACAATTATTAATAATTTAATTGAGTACATGAGTTATAATTTCTTTTATTTCAATGTTTTCCACTGTAAATGTAAAAATAATAAAAGTTATCGAGTCTCGGCTCGTAACGCCAAGCAGTTTTATGAGGCGTGAGGAGATTGGTAGTGCAGCCGTACTTTGGGTGTTTATTTGTTTGTTGATTTTCACCTATCTGGAAATTTTGCCTACTATGGGGGGCTTTATCCCCCTCTCGAGGGATCTTTAACGTGTAAAATTCTTCAATTCCCCGAGTATACTACCATGATTTTGGTTTCTACGCATATGAACGAATTGTTTAAAATAATAATCGGCAATTAGTGAAAAAAATACTGAATATTTATTATATTAAAGAATGTGCGGTGATAATAACATTATCTTTAAAAACATGTTACATCTTAACATGGATAAATAAACGATGTCAACTCGGTTTAATTATAAAAACAGTGCTTTTTAAAAGCCAAACTTTTTCATTTAAGTGTTAAAATGGAATGTTTCTGTTATGCCGTTCAACCGGACAGCCTTCTGATTGGTTGATAGTCGAAGGGGTCTTCGTTTGAGCCCTAAATAGAAAAAAAAAAGAAATTGTTAATATGCGAACTCTGCAATTTATACAATCGGTTAGCTGTAAAGATAATTCAGATTTTAGCCGTAATCGTAAATAATGTTGAAGACGTGCAGAAAACTAGGGCCCTTGCTAAAAGGGCAGGTGTGGACGAGCTGCAGGTGAATGACCATTTCCGTGCAAAGTTCGGGGTTTCGTAGTTTGTGCCAACCAGTTGAAGTATCGGTTCTACGGGTTCGACCAAGAAGGGAGTCGAACCGGCTATCGATGACAAAGGACCGAAGCCCCGAATTTTGCACATGAAATCTTGTAAAGTTAGGAAGCTGCAATGCGTGCCCTAAAGAGAAGTTCCCCCGCTTGTCGAACCGTGCTCTTATTGAATTCCTTCACCGTTTAAGTATCCATCATCGGTCCGCTTTACTTACGATGTTCTGAGTCCCTTATTTCGGTGGATCGCAAATGATTTCGGTACTATCGGTATCATTTGTCTGTTGGTTGCAAAGGCATAGACTTTCAAGGGATAGGATCAACGGTAAATGCAATGTTCGCAAAGATACAGAAACATTCTTAGAGCATTAGAAATCGAGAGATATTTAGTCTCGGCTCGCGTCTCACCTCTGGATTGTTCCTGGCATCCACTTCCATGAATTTGTTCTTTCTGTAGTACATCCTGTCCCTCGTGCAATACAATGCGACGATATCGCAGATGACGGTTGCCTGCGGATTTAGAGAGAAATTAGCCACGGAACGTACCGCAATTCCACTGGCGCAATATTGAAGGATTCTTACAATTCCCAACAAGGCCAATCCGGAGCCGACGTTCAGCATTAAAGGAACGATGTTAAATTTTCCGCCACGTCCTTGTACCAAAACCACGAATCTGATGCCGTAAGCCTTGTACAACGTCCGCTGATTATCGGTGTAGTAACTCGCGTACCTGTAACCAGAAATGCAAATTGGAAGGACCCCGGTTTTATACTTCCGGAGCCGAGCCCCTCCGAGGTTTACCTGAAATTCCAACCCTTGGCAATTTTCGCTTGAGGATCGTCCAGTCTTACGAACTGATAAGTCGGGTTACATTTGGTTTGGGCAAAATCCAAGTTGCAGTCCCAGTTGATGATGATCGCAACCACACCGCCCTAGGTAACAAACCGATCGATGAGGTTCTGCGGGAGGACAAGGAGGCTCTGCGGAGTACAAGGAAGTTCTGCGGGAGGACAGGGAGGCTCTGCGGGAGGACAGGGAGGCTCTGCGGGAGGACAGGGAGGCTCTGCGGGAGGACA
>JAQGBW010002666.1:0-18919 GCA_034698625.1 Julus scanicus
CCTCAGAGTTCTGTGTTCCGCCGCAGAGGAGTAGCGAGGGTATTTGGCGCCCGGGTACAAGGTATAAATTAAATAAGTTATTAAAGACATTAAAGAAGATACCATTCACAGTTGATGAGAACCTGAGAGTTCTGTGTTCCGCCGCAGAGGCGCAGCGAGGGTATTTGGCGCCTGGGTACAAGGTATAAATTAAATAAGATATTAAAGAAATTAAAGAAGATACCGTTCACAGTTGATGAGAACCTCAGAGCTCAGTGTTCCGCCGCAGAGGCGTAGCGAGGGTATTTGGCGCCCGGGTACAAGGTTTAAATTTGGCGCCCTCCTCACAGACACAGAATCACTGATTAACCTTAGATAAGCAGTCTATCCCTCAAAATAAACATGCAGTTTTTGATAGAGAAAAATGTATTTGTTTTTCTTCTTTAAAATAGTAGATGTTTTATTTTTTCATCGTATGCAAATAAACAACTTTTTTAATTAGGGCACTGGCGCCCAGGGGCGCCGAGAAACAGGGCCGGGCCCGGGGGAAAGGGAGGAGGGAAGGGGGAATATATGGTTTTCTTTTTAACCTTTTTCAGTTTTCATGACAATTTCAAAAGGTCATTTTCAACATTTCTATTTTTTTTTAAACATTCTGGAGGCCTGTGCCCTTAAAAATCTCGGGCCCGGGGTATTTTCCCTCCTTGCTCCCCTCTCTCGTCAGGCCTGCTGGCGCCCCTCCCCCCCATGACGACGCCCGGATCAGCTTGCCTTCCCCTCCCCCCCCCCAGCTACGCCTCTGAGTATGTTAGAAGGGTCTAGTGCCCTAACGATTATTTTTTTCTTGTGCTCTTAATGATAAAATTTTTTTATTTATATAAAACGTTATTATGAACAGAACTAGGATTTTTTTGGATATAAAACCTAATAAATGGTTGTGGCATTGAATATATAACAAGATACTTATAATCAATAAAACGTTAATATGAACAAAACTATGATTTTTTGGTTAGAAGCCCTAATAAATGGTTTTGACATTAAATATATGAGATGATGTGGAAATACAACAGATAAAATGTATAATCCTATTCTATTAAACATTATTTTTGTGGCTAACATCGAATATAATATTGAAAGCATCATTATTGATTTTTTTCTGCAATGATGAAACTGTAAAAGTAATCTTAATGATGAATCATTATGAAACCACTTTTTTGTTAAAAAGATATTTCCTATTATACAGCTCTTAAAATATGCATTTGAAATCCATTAGACTATCATTAAATAATTGCTAAATTACTTTCTATTCAAAATAATATAACAGAACATTTCTTTTCATACTTGACCTCTTTTTATAAGAATTTGGAAAATACTACGACAGCATAATAAAAACATCAATGTGGTCATCATTTATTAATAAAATAATGCATTTATATTATCAGTGATCTGGATATTTCAACTTATTTTCAGAAAACTACAGCATGGGAAATGGTGCATTTATGCGATAGTTTATAAATTTCTTAATTATAAGAAAAGTTTTTTTTAAATGGTTTTAAAATTTATTTTTATCAACATTTTTTTTCCAAATTTTTCTGCAAACTTATTAAAATTTTAGAAAAGTTTAACATAAAATACTTATCCCCTTATGTGAAAAACCAAAATTTTATAATCAGTTTTAAATTTTGAATCATGTGAATATAATTTATTTTTATATTTATTTAATTAATAGATAATTGAAGACCACATTTTTTAACTAAAACATTCACTTTTCGACAATATTTTGTAAATTTTGATTTTAATACATATTTACAAAATTTGCAAGAAAATTTTAATCAATTTCATTAAATTTACTATAAATTTTCAGAAATGTTAAGAGTTGGAAAAGTTTTAAGTTTGAGTAGTATAGATCCAGTTCAGCCAATAAACAATGGGGAATCTAATTTGGAGGCCTGGACCATATCTAAATATGATGAAAATTTAGAAAATTCAAAAGTGGAATGTGATGGAATTTATAGAATTTTCAGACCAATTTTTCTAATTTCCTCAATATTGGGATTAACTCCCATTTCTAATTTCTGGTCCAAATCTGGCAAAAATGTAAAATTTATCTGGTTATCACCGATAACAATTTACAGTTTGATATTATTATTTATGTTGCTTCTTGGTACAATCGCAATTTTTCGTCAATATGCTGTAGTTATTGAAAGTGTAAAAGATGTCAGAGTTTTAGTTTTACAAATTGGAAGTTCATTATATATGGCATCCTCTATGATGTCCCTGATGCTGGCCATTAATTTTACACGACATTTACCATCAATATTGAAACAATGGGATGAAACCACAAAAACTTTGGAAAAATACATCAACATCGATGGAAAAAAACAATCCAAGTAAGTAATAATTATTTAAATTTACGATTATCTAATTTTATCAGAAATTGACAATGTACTAAATGGAGAATTATTTTAGATATGGTGATTTATATATTTATACCAGGTTTTTTAGGTTTGATTTAATTAAAGTTGATTTTCATATATAATTATATATAGTACACATATATCTCGCTATACGGCCACTCTTTATACGGCCTTTCGCTATAACGGCCTTTTGCTATTACGGCCTTTTTTAATCATGGCCCACAATGTTTCCTTATACGGCCACAATTTGATTCTTTATACGGCTTTTCGCTTTATCGGCTACTTTTCCAGAACGTATCTAATCCGTAAGCCCGTAAACCGGGGTACGGGTGTACTAACCAAAAATATAACCCCCAACTTATAAACATCTACTCCTACCCAACAATAAAGCTAACAATCTCAAAATCCCCCATTCCTCAAACAATAAGACCTAACTTCCTCACTTATATAATTTCTAACATTTCCACAGCAACCCCCTACATTTAGGGGCAATTTAGAAAAGCCACAATAGTTGCAGACCATCAAAACAAACCCTCTTCCCAAGAAACAAAACCTTTCTACTTCCAGCCTCCCACACAACAAAACTGAGCCCCAAGTGGGTATAATACAAGTTTTAAGCCACTTATAGAATGTGAGGGTTAAAGAAATTTTAAATACCCAGATAAACACAAACCAATACTAGAAGTATCGAAAGAAGAAAAATTAAGCTATGAAACAACATTTGATTAGTTTTGATATGGAAGATTATGTTAGATTGTTCAAAACCTTGACATGGATAATTATACGAGATTTAGTCAGTATTTGATATGCGCGGTTATTGACACCGCACATCTTGCCTATATTTCGGTTATTGTTTTAATCATTTATTTTGAGTTTGTGTTTAATAAAATGGGTTACGGTTTATTATTATTGTTTTATTATGTATTTTTTTTTGTTTTGTTTTTCTTTTCTTAGAGTACCTTCCTCAGAGGAAAAATCCATATATGCATATCCCTATTGAGATTTGGTTAAGGATATCCATATAAAGATAATCCATACATCCATAAATGCAGTTATTTTATGGATATCCTAATGTTATTTCACATTGAAATTAATGTGGATATCCATTTCAATGGTTAAAGTTTTTATGGATATCCATCATGATGGCTTAAATTTATATGGATATCCATAATAATGGATGAAAGTAAAATAGATATCCATAAGAATAAATCAAATTAAAATAAATATCCTTAAGAATCCATATGATTTTTGTGGATATCCATACATCCATGTAAGGATTTTTCCTCTGGGGTTGTGAGATGTAGTCAGTATTTGAAATGCACGGTTATTGACACGGCACATCTTGCCTATATTTTGGTTATTGTTTTGGTCATTTATTTTGAGTTTGTGTTTAATAAAATGGGTTAAGGTTTATTTTTATCTGTTGTTGTGTTTTTTTTCTTTGTTTTTCTTTTTTTAGTGTACCTTACCTTCTCAGGTCATAAACCCTTTCATTCCTGCCAATCTTTTTCTTAACTTTCTATTTGTTTGCTTTTATTTTTTTCTTATATTCTTCTTGCTTCTTACTTATGTGTGATTGATTAACCTTTTCCTGTTATTCTTTCTTTGTCTCTCCTTCCTTTTCTTACCTTTCTTTCGGCATTTTCAAGTTATTTTTATTTAATTTTTTGTTTCTTGACATCTTTTTTAATATTTTATGACAAAATTTATATTCTACAAAATCTAGATCATCAAATCCAGCCCAGATCCACATCTCCATGTCCAAACTTGTATGGTACAGTCTGCTAGTTTTTGCAATTCCATCAAATCTGGAAAGGGCCATTCACGACATCCGGTTATCCTACTCTGAACAATGTGTGAACACAACTGACTTCTTGGATTGTTACTTTCTTGAGACCACCGGATCCACAGGTCCAGCCTACATCCGGATGTTTGGCAAGGGAAAACATGTGGCCCTTTTTTCCTACATTGTCACTGTGGTGGCAAACAATGCCTGGAATTTCAATGACCTTTTGATTTCTGTGTTGGCTTTGGCCCTAAGTGCCAATTTCAAAATCATTGGAGATTTTTTAGAAAGGACCCATGCTGACCCTAGGACCTCTCCGGAGTGGAGGGTCATCAGAAAAGATCATCTGCAAATGTGTCGTCTAGTGGGGAAAATCAATGACAGCATATCTGTCATGGTCCTACAATCTTACGCATTCAATATTTATGGACTTTGTTATCAAGTCTACTTTGGAATAAGGTATGTAATATGTTTTTTAAGAATGACTCTAGATTACTCTCCATAACTGTCAAGACATCTTAACAAGACTCAATAAACACCAAAAAGTCTCAAATCAATTTTAAGAAACTTTCTAGACATAGCAAAGATTCCCCTGATAACTGGACACAAAAGACTTGAGCGAGACTCAGGTGGGCTGAGTCCAATATCCATGTATGTATATAGACTTCAACAAGACTCCCCATCTCAAAATATTTTCACAAAATCCTCTCAAGACCCTTCAACAAGACTCTCCATCTCAAAATATTTTCACAAAATCCTCTCAAGACCCTTCAACAAGACTCTCCATCTCAAAATATTTTCACAAAATCATCTCAAGGGACTTCAACAAGACTCTCCATCTCAAAATATTTTCACAAAATCCTCTCAAGAGACTTCAACAAGACTCCATCTCAAAATATTTTTACAAAATTTAAAATTATTTCTTAATTAATTCAATAACAATTTAATTATTTTTAAATTATTTTCAGACCCAGTGTAAAAAGTACTTTGACTTCAATATATGCTGTCGTTTCCTTCCTCCATCTTGCTGCTCGAGTTTGTGGAGTGACTTTCACATCTGGACTTATGTACAATCAAGTTAGTATTTTTATTTTAATTATTTTAATTGTTTTTTTAATTAATACTAAAATTTAATTACTCTTAGATTAGGGTGCCATTGCAATATTTGCATCGATGCCCACCTTCGTATTTTTACAACGAGGTAGTTTTCTGAAAAGTTATCTCAATATTACTTTAAAAATATTTAAATATATTTGAATATGTGAGTAAAAATAAATTAAATTTAGGCTTTCAGATTTTTGAGTCAAATATCCGGAAGTGAAGTTGGATTTAGCGGATGTGGACTTTTCATCGTTAATCAAAAACTTTTACTCGCGGTAAGTTTAGATTCATATTATCAAAATTTTAATAAAAAATTAATTAATTTTAAATGAAGAAATACATTTTTATTTTCAGATTGCCAGCTTAATTTTTACTTATGAATTAATACTACTTGATTAATTATTAATTAATAATATCATGCTATAATAACTGTATTATGATCACACAACCACAATTTAATTAAACTATTACATTGTAGAAAATATTCAATATATTCAATAATGTCTTAATCAACTTTAATTAATTAACTAAATGTTTCATTTAATACATTTTCCCAATAATGATGTTCAATAATCTTTATTGAAAAGTAAGTTAACTTTCATTGAACATAAAATGAAGTTATTTATTGAATAAATCGTTTAATTATTGACCATTAGCTAATGTTTTTAATATAAATTGTAACATGTTAACGTAAAGTTAATTAAGAAATAACATGAAAAAATTAAGTGCTATCACAACATGGATTTTTATATATTGACTTAAATTAATTATTTTATTGCAGATATAAAATGTAATTAAATTATATCTATTTATATCAAGTAGATTTTCCCAGAAAATATCATCCATTATTTCATGAAATGGTTTAATTTGTTAATGTACATAAACTAAAAAAAATTATTTCCTTATCTAATGGAGAAAAATCGATTTTCTTTGAAGGGAATTAAGCAGTTTTGAAAACTTCTTATCAAAAGTGTTATCAAAAATAATTAATCCTCTTATTAGACCAAAAATAAATCAATATATTGTTTTTATATATGTTTATTAAAATAGCAATTTATTGAGTTTCTGAAATATTAGTTAATGGATATCAAAAAAATGTTATGATGTTGGGATAAACTTAATTAGGTTTTTTTACTAAATTTGCTTTTGGATATTGTAGGAAAAATAAGAGAATATTTCTTAATAAGGACTTATTACTTTTGCAAAACCATCTTATATTTCCACTAAAACTTGAATTATTTCAATTTGCAAATAGATAATTTCGATAAAATAAGTTTAGAAAAAATATTAATATTAAAGTTTATATCAGTTTTAAATGCTTGGATAAAAATAAAATATGGAAATTTTAGCATAGAATAAATTCATCTATTTTTTACATTTTGGATATTTTCCTTTAATTATAATTGTCTGAACATATTTTTTTTCCCAAAATGTCGAGTACAATAAATTCGAAAAAAGTTACAGTATATCCATTAAATCCATTAGAAAACGTAGACAATTTTAAAAATTTTGATGATCCTGATAAATGTGGTAGTGTTTACAGAGTTTTCAGACCAATTTTTATTTACTCAACCATTTTCGGAATGACTCCAATATCAAATTGCTGGTCCCAAGATGGCCGCCGTGTAAAATTTCACTGGTTTTCAATGCCAACAATATACGTTTTTATTATTTTGACCTTGCTGTTACTTGGGGCAATTTCAGCTGTTCGTAATTATGTTATTTTAGTAATAAATGAAGTAGATTTGAAAATGTCCCTTACTAACCTCCTAACACCACTGTTTGAAATCACTCCAATCATAACTGTTATATTGTGCATCAATTTTACCAAAAAATTCCCCACTATTTTGAAAATGTGGGACGAAACTTCAAAGATTCTTCACAAATACACCGAAGAGGACAAAAGAAATGCATCTGAGTAAGTAATTTAAAACTTATGTCAACATTTATAAGTAATATCAACCATGAGTCAACAATTATAAGTAGTTTCAAACTTTTGTAAACTTTTGTAAGCATTTATAAGTAATTTCAAACTTGTGTCAATATTTATAAGTAACTTCAAACTTATGTCAACAATCATAAGTTGTTTCATACTTAAGTCAAGTAGTTTCAAACTTGAGTTCAAACTTACATCAACATGTAAAAGTAGTTTCAAACTTATGTCAACATTTAAAAGTAGTTTCAAGCTTATGTGAACATTTAAAAGTAGTTTCGGACTAATGTCAACAATTAAAAGTAGTTTCAAACCTATGTCAACATTTAAAAGTAGTTTCAAACTTATGTCAACAATTATTAGTAGCTTCAAACTTATGTCAATATTTAAAAGTGGTTTCAAACTAATGTCAACATTTAAAAGTAGTTTCAAACTTATGTAACAATTTAAAAGTAGTTTCAAACTTGTGTCAACATTATTCAGTAATTATAAATTAATTTCAAACTTGTGTCAATATTTGTAAGTAATTTCAAACTTATGTCAACATTGTTATGTAATGTTTGTTTTTGCACTAGTTTTAAAATTCTTACTCAATAATATTCACAATGATTCACGTGTTTTTTTTTTTTCACAGTACAAGACAAAGAAAATCACAGAAAATCCACATTTCCACAACAAAAGTTGTTGTTTACACAATTTTAGTTTTTTTCATACCATTGTTTATATCAGTATTTTTAAGATATTATGGTATGATACACTCCGAAAAATGTCAAGATATAACAGATTTCCTAGAATGTATTTGCTCAAATTTTCCCCACACAAAAATGTATGGAAATTCTTTACCAATCAGAATAATAAGTTTTGCGGTCTTTAATTTGATATATACAATTTGGAACTTTCACGATGTTTTAATATCAGTGCTGAACCTAGCAATTAGTGCAAATTTCAAAGTAATCGGTGATTATCTTGACAAGACCAAAAATGACACAACTGTGGTGTTTAACTGGGATGTTATCAGGAAAGATCATCAAAAACTATGCCATTTATTTGGAAAAATCAACAACAACATTTCCTACATGGTCCTACACTCATACGCTTATAATATCTACTGGATGGTCTTTCTAATGGTCAATATATTAAGGTGAGATTGGCTAGGGCATGCTGAGGGTCTAAGATAAGGGGATAAGATTAAGCATCACATTAGGGGAATATTCCCCTCTTGTGTAAGTCTGAGGACAAAGGAGTCTAACATGTATGCGAGTCTTTGAGCTTAAACCCTAATAAAGGTGCAATTAAAATTCTTATCAGGAAGGAGAGGTGTTTAAAGGCACCACAATCTCGCCTGGTTTATCGAGTCACAGAGTGACTGAGGTGAAAGGGAGATTTTGTGTTAAGGGAGCATATACATAAATTATGTACACAACTGGGGGGAGTAGCCTTTGGTTATACTTGGTAACAGAGGGGGGGTTAGGTTTGGTTTACTGTTTGCAACTTTGGCAAGAAGACTAATAAATGTAATTTTATAAAACTTAAAGAATTAAAGCTTAAAAGAATTGATATATTAATAGTAATCTTATTTTTATTTTGTTTTTAGGATGCTCAGCTTCCCCATCAATTACAGACTTAAATCAGAATGTTTTTAGTGCATTTTTTAATTATTTCATTATTTTCAGCAATCGTAGAGAAAGAATTTTTAAAATGGTTACGTAATATTTAGGGGAGGGGGGATTTGTGGTGTTGGTTACATTTGGTTACAAGGAGGGGGAGGTCAAAAATGACCAAAAAAGTGGTTACGTAATTTATGTATGCTCCCTAGGAGTTGGTTGTGTACTTGGACCACAATGTTGGTCACTAAAGCGAACCCATAAAATTGGGATAAATTAGAAATGAACAGGTCAAGTAAGAGGTAAGCTTGTCTATCAAATCTGCCCTTTAGAGCCAACAGATGTTCTTTAGGGGAGCCAAAAAGATAGAACCTCAAGCCCAGATATGTCCAAGGTTGCACCACCTCCAGGGGTGTACCACCCAAATGAAACCTGTTAAGCTGGTAAAAGTAAACAGGTTTTCCTTTCCTTTAGTTGAATATAACAAAAATTATTTAAAGGTACCTAGGATAAGCAAACTTGAGATGCAAATATTTATGAAATGAGACTAGCAATCCCCTCGTGCCTGGCGAGTTTGAAAATTTTGAATTTTGATTGATGCAACAACAAAAATTCTACATTGTCTAAGGTCTTTATACAATATTTTTCAGGCCTCTTGCTACCAATAACCTTGGCTTACTGTATGGGTTTCTCTCAACTTATTACATGTTTGCGCGAATATGTTCGGTGACATACACATCGCAGCTGGTGTACGGTCAGGTTTGTTACATCTTTGTCACAGATATCAAAACACGAATGTTTCAGATCACTTAGTTTTACAAAACAAAACTTAAAACATGTTATTTTTACAGATTAGAGCACCGTTGAGATATTTGTATCGATGCCCGACATCACGCTTTAACAACGAGGTATGTTTTGAGTAAAATGGTGTTCTCACAAAATGGGTAGGTAAGGCACTTCCAGCCATGTGGAGTTTAATTTGGTATATTTGAGGAGAGTCCACAAAGACTAGACTGATGTTGTGCACGATATATCATTAGTTATTACATTTGTTAAAGCAACTGATATAGTCTGTAGAGGAAAAACATTGTGCAGAATAAAAATAAATTTGTTCAGGAAATCTAAAAACCCTCACTTACTAATATATTTACCAGACACTTAAAGAGTGTCAATAATTGAGTGTAGTGGCTATTGAATTGATAGGGTTGCATGTGACCAGAAGGTACTACCAGTCTGTTTACTAAGTGACTACCTCTTTACTTAACCATTAGGCTTGTTTACTTTTCTTACCTAGTGTTTACTTTAAAGTGAGTACTTTAACAAGTAATGCCTACTTGGCAAGGGTGACACACTTAAGTCAACAAATAATTAAAACAATCACCTAACCCATATACACATGCACCACCTTCAGCCCCCAACTTATACTTGCAAATGTATGGCCAATTAAAAAATAAGTATCAGAGGAAATCTGAGTACTGAGTAAACAGTATTTTTACTTTCAGGCATTTGTATTTTTGACCCAACTTTCTGAAAGTGAAATTGGATTAAGTGGATGTGGACTTTTTATTGCAAACAAGAACATTGTACTTGAAGTAAGCATATTGATGGACTTTTATGATTTTTCTGAATTTATGATATTGCGTTAACAAAAAAACTTGAATTATTTTCAGATTATCAGCACTATTTTTACATTCGAGTTAATCCTGATAGGCTAGTGGTTGTAATTTAATTGGGATGGAACTTATTGATGTTTTCACTAATGATATTGTTTAATTAACTATAATTGCAATCAACTAAATCTTTGTATCTAAACCTCTGATCTTTAACATTATTGTGACTTTAAAAAATATGTTGATGAAGTCTTTTGATTACTTTTATTATAACTTATTTTGTAAACTTTATTAGAGGTGAATTACAATTAAATCTATTATTACACAAAATTGTATTTCAATTATTACAAATTTGTTTAAATTACAAAACATATCTTAACATTTGTAATTTATGACTTTAATGGTTTATTAAAATAAGCCTAAACTAAAAAAGAATCAATTTTCTTTCCACTCATTATGACAACTAAAAGCAATTGATTATTTTATAAAAGATGTATAGGTCATTGATTATTTTATGAAATTGTATAATGTGTTAATGAATAAAACTAATAGCATTTTTTTGTGGAAAAACAAAATATTATCACAAATTTCTTTCTAGTTTTTTCTCAAAATGTGAATAGTAAACATATGAAAAAAATAAAGATAGGCATTTTAATAACATTGGAGAAAACCAACATTTTTTATCAACCTTTGTAATTTTTGGATAGAAAAACATGTCACTAATAAGTATATTTTCCAAATTATAAGTTGAGCTTCATTTTAGATAGTGTCACACTTTCAAATACTTTATTTTCTTAAGCAAACAAACATTAATTTAGAAATACTGCTGAGCTTGTAGATTTAACATCATAATTTCACAAATACAAAATTCAAATATCATAATTTCACAAATACAAAACTCAAAATTTCACAAATACAAAATTCAAAATTTCACAAAAACTAAAACAGAAATCTGAAGTTTTACATTAACCTCTAGTAAATTTCTCTAAAATTAATATTTAAAATTTAAGAAAATGTTACGCATAAGAAAACTGGAGAAAGTTGACAATGTCGAACACAAAATATCCAGCATCCAAATAAAAATACCGATACCATACCAAAGTAGTATCACAACTACACTATCCTCAAGTCCATAACCACAAAGAAAAATAATGAAATATTTCAGAATGACTTACCAAAAACATTTATTTGCTGTCCTTCCTATTTTCCTTTCCTCTGTTAGTAGTCCTTGGCATTTCCCTTTTTTTCTCCGTTTGTTGTCCTTGCTATTTTCTTTTGAATTGTTTGTTGCCTTTCCTTTCCTTTGTTTGATGTCTTGGCTGATTTCCTTGCATCCATTTTTTTCCTTGTTGTCCTTTCTGTCTAGACAAGCAAGTCTAGACAGGTCTTACTTGTCTGAGCTCGGGCCGTCTTCTAAGAACTTTCTCAAATTTCGCCCCCACGTCGACTTGGTTACACTCTAGTGGTGAACTTTAAACTTTTGAATATATAATTACCCCAAGCACACCTGACACTCGAGATATGCGGTATTAATTGATCTTGGTGTTGACCTTTGACACGCGTTTTTTATGAGGACAATGGGTGGAAAGTGCAAAGTACAATTTGAGTGTGACCTGCAAATTCCTAAATAATAGCCTGCAGTAAAAGTAAACAATTTCTACAATAAAAGTCCAAATTTTTGAGGCAAAAGAAAACAATTTTCTGTCATCACACAATCCCAGTTTCTTAACAGGTGGTACCACTCTCACCACTTATTGAGTTTAAGATCATGTCATCGAAACTTGAGTTTAGATATGGCCAGAACCTGTAATATTAAATCACTAGCGAGATATGCTCAAATGTTCAGACATGTTTTTTTTGAAAAAAAAAATCTAGAAAACTTTTGTTAAAACCCCTTTGATCCCTTAAATGGTCCATATATATAGCTTTTCCACCTATGAAAAGTATAAAATATTTAAAATATAAGTTCCTAATTGATAAAAAGTACATTTGAAGTGTTTAAAGGCTTAATTTCAAGGTTTTCTAGGCCTTTTTTTTTCACACCAGGGAAGTATCGCCACCTGACGGCCAAAATCGAAACCGTGCATCGCCTTTCATTACCTCGCGTGTAGAACGCAGGAATCCCGCCAATTATTTTATTTCTTATTCTGGAATTTTAAAGTGTATTTATGAGAATTAGGGTTGTTTTTTTGAAAAATTTAAGAGGCATTTTAAAAAAACCAATCCATTTGAACATGTTAAATTTTTCGGTCGAGAACAGTACTGGAATTACTAAAACATGTTTGAAACACTGTTATTACATGGCACATATTTTAACTTTCATTTACAAATTTGAAACATATTTTTACATGTTTTCTATGAAAAATTGAAGGACATTTCAAGAATTTTGTAACAATTTCCTCCAAATTTGAGACAATTTATTCAGAATTTTGGGCGATTTTGTAAAATTTAGGACTTTTTTTTTCTCTAAATTTAAACATTTTATAAATAATTTTATACAAATTTGTCAAATTTAAAATATTTTCTCCTAATTTTAGACAATTTCGCCAAATTTAAGACTTTCCTCTCCTAATGATATTTTCTCCTAATTTAAGAATTCTCCAAATCTGAGACATTTTAATTTCTGTCAATTTTGTCAAATATAGGACTTTTTCCTGAAAATTTAAAGCATTTTCTATTAATATAAGACATTTTCTCCTAATTTAACATAATGTACTCATAATTTTATTAAATTTTAAACATTTTCTCCAAATTTAAGACATTTTCTCATAGTTTAAGACATCTTATTCATAATTTTAGACTATTTTGTCAAATTTAGGACATTTTTTTTACCAAATTTAAAACAATTTCTCATATTTTAAAACATTTTCTCCAAATTTAGGACATTTTCTTATATTTCAAGACATTTTATTCATAATTTGATACAATTTTGTCCAATTTAGGACCTGTTTTCCCAAATTAAGACACAGTTTCTCTTTTTTTTTTTTTCACTTCAAAAAATATGATACACACGTAACTAAAACATAAAATAAAAACACGTTCTCAACATGTTCACTTCGACCTTAAATTATAATGTTCAAATGATGGTGGCGCCCTCTTAAATTTCTCAAAGAAAGTGTCTGCAAAATGTTTAGTTTTTAAGATATTTCCATGTTTTTTCAATATTTTAATTTTAAAAATAAGCATAATTTTGATCTTTTTTCATTTTCAACTGATCTTCCAAATAGATTTTAATTAATCACGACATATTCTAACTTTTGTCTAAATATCTAATATCTTTTTTCTTACCTGTTAATTATTAAAACAGATTTAAGAATTTAAACAGATGTAATTGCTATTATTAATTAAAACGAATAAAAAGTTATTCGCGTTAACATTTTTCAACTTTGTTTTCAGTGGCTCGTAAATCGGATGAAAATTTCAAATTATATTCATTCGGATTTTATTTTAATCCAACTTCAAAAGCGCAAAAACTAACATTTTTTTAATCATTAACCGATTGTTAATTCAAAAATTAATCAACAACTTCTTCCACGTTCGATGTACAATATTTTACTTTTCGATAAGGATTCTTGATAAGGTGTTGGTTCGAGTCTAAGGACCTATCGAAATACTTGTCCTCTGGTGTTTTGGAGCGAGTCTTAAAGACTTATCGAAACACTTTGGATTAAGTTTAAAGACCTATCGAAACATTTGTTTTAATGTGTTGGATCGAGACTTACAACCTATCGAAACACTTGTCTTTAAGTGTTGGTTTGAGACTAAGGACCTATCAGAACACTTGCTATTAGGTGTTACATCGAGACTAAGGACTTATCGGAAAACTTGTCGTTAAGTGTTAGATCGAGACTAAGAACCTATCGAGACACTTGTCCTCGGATGCTGGATCGAGACTAAGGACTTATCGGAACACTTGCTTTTAGGTGTTACATCGAGACTAAGGACTTATCGGAACACTTGTCTTCGGGTGTTGGTTCGAAACTAAGGACCTATCGGAACACTTGTCTTTGAGTGTTAGATCGAGACTTAGGACCTATAAAAATTTGTTTTTAGGTGTTGGAACCAGTCTAAGGACCTATCGTAACACGTGTTTTCGGGTTTTGGATTGAATAAGGACTTATCGAAACATTTGTTCTCAGGTTCTAGATCGAGGCAAAGGACCTATCGAAACCCGTGTCTTTGGGTGTTGGTTCGAGATTAAGGACCTATCGAACACGCGTCTTCAGGTGTTGGATCGAGGCTAAGGACCTATCGAAACACGTGTCTTTGGGTGTTGGTTCGAGACTAAGGACCTATCGGAACACTTGTCTTCGGGTGTTGGATCGAGGCTTAGGACCTATCGAAACCCGTGTCTTCGGGTGTTGGATGGAGTCTAAGGACCTATCGGAACACTTGTCTTTGAGTGTTGGATCGAGGCTAAGGACCTATCAAAACCAGTGTCCTCGGGTGTTGAATCGAGTCTAAGTACCTATTGAAACACTTGTTTTCGGGTGTTCGATCAAAACTACTTTAAGGACCTATCAACATTTGCTTTTAGAAGTTGCATCGAGACTAAGGACCTATCGAAACGTCTTCAGGTCTTGAGGTGTTGGATCGAGTTTAAGGACGTATCGAAACCAGTGTCTTCGGGTGTTGGTTCGAGATTGAGGACCTATCGAAAAACGTGGTTTAGTTGTTGGTTCGAGTCTAGGAACCTATGAGCACTCGGTTTTAAGGCGTCGCTACACATGCGGCCCTTTTGCCGAAGACTTTACTAAATAATGAGCCACTAAGTGACCGAGCAAATCCAAAATGTAAACGATGGATTCCTAGTCAAGTAGCCCAAGTAGCCGAGGGATCAACCCACACTTCTAGGAAATCTGCGAGGAATCGCTCGTGTTTCTTTAAATGCCGCACGTGTGGCGCCGCCTTAACGTGGCCCGAGTCTAAATACACATAGTTTGACTTCGAGACAACAAGGCCGTTTACGAAAGTCAATTCTTCGGAAAATAAGCTTCTCTACGACTCGTCTCTCGTGTCTGGCGAGGAGCCTTTGCCCATCACCGAATGCAAGTCCTCGAGGGGGATGCAGATGATGTTCCTGGAATTGCCGGAGCTCGCGGTGGCCACCTGCGACATGTCCATTAGCTTCTTGAGTCCCTCGCGCAGGTGTTTGAGCATATCATAGTCGTTGATGCCGTTGGCGTTGATGGCGATCTGTCTGGAGCACGCGTCGATCTCCGCCACCAGTTCCTCGATCCTGATGTTGACGTCCGCATGGCTGACCTCCACAATCTGTCTCAGAGTTTCGCTGGTCAGGCCGTCGGAGCGGCTGGCCACAACAACCAGTTCGCGGTCTGGAGTTTCCTCTACCACCACCTCCATGTCCGACAGCACGTCCCGCAGGAACCTTCCAACCAGATGGATGTGCTTGCAGAGCGTGCCGCGGATGATGCTGTCCGTGCAAGAACAGGTGAAGGTGTGCACGCAAAGGGCGCAAGGATCGCACCTGAGGACACACTCCGGGACGCACTCGTCCGGGGACTTCTCCACCAGAAACTCGCCCTGCTGCTGGGACTTGACGATCCACTTGCCGGCTTCGAAGGGTACAATGTTCTTCAGGCTTAGCGAGAGGCTCGCGTGGTGCCGATTCTTGATGACGGACAAGCGGGCAGGACACATGTCCGCGCAGCACTGAGTCAGCTTGTGGAAGCTCTTGTCCCGCAGGAAGCGGAAAAGGGCCTGAAGCGTAGTGTCGATGCGCTTCACCTTGCCGTTGGGGTAGATGTGGGAGAGCATGAGGTGAAGAGCCTCCAGCTCCAAGTCGCAACGGCCGCAGTCATCGTTACGGTAGCAGAAGGCCCATTGGTTGGCGCAGCCCGCCCACTCCGACTCCAGGTACTTGCCGAAGGTCTCCGTGTACTTGCTCTCCAGCATGTGGAACTTGAAAGCCTTCATCAGAAGCTCAAACTTTTTCTGGTTTGGCTCGCGCATCATGACCCGAAGCGCCTTGTAAGCGGTAGCCTTCTGGTACGGCTTTCCGGAGATCTTGGACAGGTTTTTACGCCATATCTGAAAGTAAAAGACAAGAGTTCATCAACTGTCATCACCGTAATTCCAATCATCGTAAAATATCAGTTGTGTACAGAATGTTACGTCACCTGGTCGATCTGCCACGAGCTAATCATGCGCTGCGCCGGCTCGTCCATGACCCTACACCAGGCATCGTAGCAGGAGTCCCCCCTGGCAGACATGAAATACCTGGGACATATCTTGTCGCTCTTCGTGCATACCGCTTCGAAGAAAGTGCAAAGTGCCGCCTCGTTCAACGAGTACGTGATGCAAAAAGCGCAAGGATAAGCCTGTCCAAAACTGTCCACCGTCATGATGCTGATCAGGTGGAACTGAGACTCCTCGCCTTCGTCCGTAGAGGTGTAGTCGACGCACACGATGCCGTCGTGTCCGAACTTACGAAGCATCTCGCTCTGCAAGTTGTTCATGAGTACGATCAAGAGATCATCGCCCAACTCGATGCCGTTGCTCGCCCATGGAAGTACGCTGTGGACGATGGGATTGTCGTCACCGAGATTGGACAGCTCGCCGACCAGAGTTGTGACATTGGTGCCGTTGGTCTTCTCCTGTTTGTCGTGCTGCCAGAGATCGAATGTCTTGTCGATGAGCTTAAAGTCCTTTTCCACGAACTTGGTAAGTCCGGCTACCTCTCCGCACAGCGAATCCCTGACGTGGTCTAAGATCTCGTTGAACACAACGCCCTTGGACACCATGGCGTTCACGATGGACCTTTCCTCGTTGGAGAAATAGAGTTCCTCCAAGTCGGTGAAGTGGCCGACGTGAGTGGAGAAATATTTTACGTCCACGCCGCCGCTCAATAGCTGGTACGCAGTGATCGTGGCGGGACACACGGAACCCATCTTACAAGATCCTTTAGATTTTAGCTTCCTGAGGCCCTTGCCTTCGGCACGGTAATTACCGCTACGGTGACAATAGAACTGGTGGACTTGGGCACCGTCGTGACGGCTGTACTTGCCATGAGGTCTTACAAATTTTGTGTGGGTCAGCTTCTCTTCACTTTGTTTCCACGCTAGGAAAGCTGCAGAAAAAAACTTACGGTTAACTTTGATACACGCTCTTAAGATGCCCTTACCCTCTGGTCCCTTAAAATATTTAAAAAAGCTCTCTTGATTAGGAAATGACGATGAAAACACTGACCTTCCATGGAGATAAACCTATGCATCGTTCCCCCGATGATGTTGATTCCGTGCCCTTTCCTCAAATGGTCTCTTAGGCTTCCCATGTAATTGAACTGTCCGTTGCACTTGTCCACCGGACATTGCAACACTCTTGTGGTAGGCGATATCTTTATCTTGTGTTGCGTGGTGAGGTGGCGGTTGAGGGTAAATCTGAAAAAGATGAGAAAAGGTCCTTGTAAACTGAGGCTATGGGTATGTTGGCAAAGTTTAGGGGCTCAAAGACCATCTCAGTAAGGACTAAATCTACTAGGCATCAATAGTGTCACACAGAACACGCCTGGGACCCATTATACAACAGCATCTATATAAGGACCAGATGGGCCTGGCATCAACAGACGCATACACAACATGTTAATGGCCCTGGGTGCCCTAACGCAACACATGTCAATGGACAAATGGTGACTAGTGTCCCTTATACCACCTAACACATCATTAAGGACCCAATCTACCAGCAGCCTGTCTACCTGTGTCCTACAGAACACCTGAATGGGATGGGTGCCCTAATGCAACAGATGTCAATGGACAAATAGTCACCGGTGTCCCTAATACCACCTAACACATCATTAAGGACCCAATCTACCAGCAGTGGTGTCACACAGAACACATTAATGGGCTGGGTGCCCTAATGCAACATATGTCTATGGAAAAATAGTGACCGGTGTCCCTTATACCACCCAACACGGCATTAAGGACCCAATCTACCAGCAGCCAGTCCACCAGAACACCTGAATGGGCCGAGTGCCCTAATGCAACACATGTCAATGGACAAATAGTCACCGGTGTCCCTTATACCACCTAACACATCATTAAGGATCCAATCTACCAGCAGTGGTGTCATAAAGAACACATTCATGGGCTGGGTGCCCTTATGCAACATATGTCTATGGACAAATAGGCACTGCTGTCCCTTATACCACCTAACACATCATTAAGGACCCAATCCACCAGCAGTGGTGTCATACAGAACACATTCATGGGCTGGGTGCCCTAATGCAACACATGTCTATGGACAAATAGCCACTGGTGTCCCTTATACCACCTAACACAGGATTAGGACCCCAAACATCAATAGTGTCCTACAGAACACATGAATGGGCTAGGTGCCCATTCATGTGCGAAAGGACCTCTTTTTTAAGTTTTTTAAGGTGCCCTAATGCAACATATGTCTATGGACAAATAGCCACTGGTGTCCCTTATACCACCTAACACAGGATTAGGACCCCAAACATCAATAGTGTC
>JAQGBW010002667.1:0-18918 GCA_034698625.1 Julus scanicus
AAAAGACAAAAAATGATGGAGAGCTCACAAGTTTGGAATATACATCTGGTCAAGTACGAGTTCTGTATGACTCCAAACATTCCTTTTCCATGATCTATCTGTCCACGATTTATCTGTCCATCGATGTACGGTGGACCTATCGATGAGTATATTGGACCTTGATGAGGATGAAAGCCCTTATGCAAAAAAAGACAAAAAATGATGGAGAGCTCACAAGTTTGGAATATACATCTGGTCAAGTACGAGTTCTGTATGACTCCAAATATTCCTTTCCCACGATTAATCTGTCCAAGATCTATCTGTCCATCGATGAGTATATTGGACCTTGATGAGGATGAAAGCCCTTATGCAAAAAAAAGAAGAAAAGATGGAGAGCTCACAAGTCGGTTCTGTATAAGGCCCCATGCACTTTTCCACACATCGAAGAATTGAAACGTTGAAAAATGAAAAAGTCGAAAAAAAAGCTAAGTCCCAAAAGTGAGGATGAGACGCATGAAGAGATTTAAAGAGTACGGAGCGCGTGGATGAGCTGCCGCGTGTCACCGCATCTCCCCGGCATGTTTTTTTCCCTCTCCTCGTTCACCGCTCGTCGGTCCTCCGTTCATCGGTTCTCGGGTTCTCGGTCCTCCGCTCATCGGCCGTCTGTCGAGTCCGCATTCTCGGCGTCGCCTTCTCTCCTCCGCCGATCTTCTTCGAATCGTGGCGCCGCACTTATTTCCCTACCAATGGCACGAAGATAAAGCGAAAGCAGCCATTAATTACGCACTGTTTTCCCTCCGCATCTTTGCCAGGCTTTGATTGGCTCCACGCGTTTATGCCCGATTATTAAGGGGGAGTCGCCCCCTTCGCCCCCTCGGCACCGGAGTAAAAACGCTCAATCGGCCAGGCGACTCCGACGCGCGAACACACGCACGCAGGGCGGTACACGCTTAGCGAACGGATGAACGGAGGAACGGAGAGCGACGGAGACAACGGAGGGACGGCCTAAACCCAACCGACATGCGCACTTACCATGCGGGGATACGTTTTACATTAATTCGTGCTGCTGCCGTTTAACGCGAGATACAGTGAATCCGCCGCCGCACTTCAGGTGTACAACCACCGACCCTCCTCCTCCTCCTTTTTCTGTGGATACATCGACACACAACAACCACCTGCGATCTCGCCGGACCAGGAGATCACTAGTTTTTTGATCCGTCAACGGATTTCGGAAACATAAAAAAAGGGATTTGCACCGACGTGTGGAGTGGTTTTGATGAGAGGCCCCTGTCATTAATGGAATGTGGACGCGCTGTTCGGATACTCAGCATCATCATCGTGTGGTGAAACCGCGAAGGACCCAGTGGGGTACTAGTTCCGATTTTGAGAAACAACGAAACAGTGGTAGTACGAATGGAGAAAGTTCTGCAACTCAGGACCCACTACATGAACGAAAAACTTCAAGGTAGAGGACCTTTATTGTTTTATTTTTCCAACACTCTGGTTTTTTTATTTTTCTGTTCTTAAGTTTCTATATGGATTCTGTGGATTTTATTCCTTCAGCTGGTTGTGTAGGGAGGGGCTAAGGCGGCTTCTTTATTCCTGCCCCAACAAGCAGCGCCTCCTTTAGGCACTATATAGAGGTTTCGGGCACGTGTCCAATGAACACGTGGTGTAGGGTCAAAGGGGTTTTTGGGGAGGTCAGAAAGAGTTATAGGGGAGGAGACCTAACTTACTGATCTAGATTTTGTCAGTCTTCAGGAATTTTAGCTCGCGGTCACTTACTTTGTCATGTTATGTGATGTTACGTTTGAAGGGGTTCGGGGAAATTCCCAATATTTTTGGAACATCTTTGGAACGTCTTTGGAATATTTGAAGAACGGGTTAGATTTTTGTACAGGCCTCTTGATTACTTTATTTTTTTTTAAGAAATGTAGGCTGGCGTAATTAATTATGTCGAGCAACTAACCGAATTTGTCCGTTGACGGAGTTTTTCATGTTTAATAACATAGTTCTATAATTTCATTTTCTGGTGAAATTGTTCCATATTTGCATTCTTTGCTAAAATCGTTCTGAATCCCGTTTTCTGCTAAAATTGTTCTAAATTTTATTTTCTGCTGAAATTGTTCTATATTTCCATTCACTGCTAAAATTGTTCTAAATTCCATTTTCTGCTGAAATTATTCTATATTTCCATTTTCTGCTGAAATTTTTCTATATTTCTAATGTTCTGTACAAATAAAATCTTATTTACTATTTTTCTGTTAATTATAACTGAATTTCAGTTTCGAAAGTTCGATTGTCTTGAACATGATTTTCCACTCGTTTCGATTAAAGTCATTAAACATTTTTCAAAGATATAAAATTATATAATCGATGCAAATTTTGAATTTTTCATCTATTTATATTTATAATATTTCAATTTCTGCTCCTCTCGCATTTATTTCGGGATAAATATTAGGCCTAAGTTGTAAGCCGCGCATTATCCTTCATTTCCATGCATGGTAATTATAAAATTATACATCGTTTCATGATCAAATTTGCCATGCATGTAATTAATTGAAAATTGAAAATCAAATTTAATTTTTTACATTTTACAAAAAAATCCGCATTAATTTGAAATATTTTTACATAGGACCTACACGTTTGAACATTGTGTTTTTTTAAATACTTAAGCCTATATAACAGTACTCTATATTCATTTAGTAATTTGGTTTATTATTATAAGCTTGTATAAGTTGCATTAATTGCTACTTTATTGTTATAACAACACATCCATGTTGAATTATCAAAATTTAATTGAGTTTTAGTAAAAAAAAATGTGAAAATCGGCTTTGATTATACCATTGAATTACCAATATAGCATATAAAAGGGCCTTTATATGCCGTTAATATTAACGCTGTGAATAATGTTAATGCAAATATTACAGAAATCTTTGCAATTTTTGGATTTGCAATCGGTCCCACATTTTGTTTGCAATTTTACTTTAATTTAGATATTTTAAAATTGTGTTTATACTTGGTCCTTGGGTTACTTGGGGTTCCCAATTTTAATTGGTCCTTTCGATTAACATGCACATTTATCAGGTATAAGATCTTTCACATGCCTTACTTATTAACATCCTTAATCATTGGGTGCCCTAAACTTCGATTGCATAATTTCATAAGTTCACGGATTTATAATAAATATTTCATATAACTTTGATTAATATAATCAGCGTTTACAGCAGGCCCTTAATCCTTCGTTTTGTCCATCTGGATTTTATGTCAAATTGGACAAGTTAAGTTTTTGATTAATCTGCGTTTACAGCTGTAGGTCTTTAATCCATCGTTTTCTCCAACTGCATTTTGTTTTAAATTGGTTAAGTTTGATCTTTGATTAATATAATCTGCGGTTATACAGCTGTAGTTAGGTCCTTAATCCACCTGGATTTTGTGTCAAATTGGTCAATTTTTTTCTTTGATTAATATAATCTGCGTTTACAACTGTAGTTAAGTCTTTAATCCATCAAGATTTTGTGTCAAATTGGTCAAGTTTGGCTTTTGATTAATATAATCTGCAATTACAGCTATAGTTATGTCCTTAATCCATAGTTTTCTCCATCTGGATTTTGTCAAATTGGTCAAGTTTGGTTTTTGATTAATATAATCTGCATTTTCAACTGTAGTTAGGTCTTTAATCCATCGTTTTGTACATCTGGATTTTGTGTCAAATTGGTCAAGTTTGGTTTTTGATTAATATAATGTGCTATAATAGTTAGCTCTTTAATCCTTCGTTTTCTCCATCTGGATTTTGTGTCAAATTGGTCAAGTTTGGTCGTTGATTAATATAATCTGCGTTTACAGCTATAGTTAGGTCCTTAATCCATCTTTCTGTCCATCTTTTGTGTCAAATTGGTCAACCATTTTTAATGTACGATTAAGATAACCACAGTTAGGTACAATCACCATCACATGATTGCCAGCTGATTTTTCGAACTTCCGTCCCTTTGCGCCCCCTCGCGACATATTTCCGAACCTCATATATGGGGGACTTATAAGGGGGATGAATATTTGCATGGACCCCGAATGTGTGGAGTTCGGCAGCTTTATACTCTGGTGTTTATAATTTTCTAATTATCGGTCCTTCATTAATTCAGTATTAGGAATGTTGCGACACCTGCAGTGTAATGGCAACATGAAGCTATTAAAACATCAATTAAAAAGGCTAGAATTGACGAATATTATTATATATATATATGCGGCCACGTCTGTCGATGATATGCCGCCTGTCGTATTAATATCATTACTTTTTGAAAATATGGATCGATATATAGGAAGAGATCATTTCATAATAATTAGCCAGCAGACTGATTTTTATGAATTTTAAGATCGCTCTATATATATATACACGACAAAGACGAAAAAGACTAACGACGAATCGATTTTGACGGTGAAAAAAGACACGTTTTTGTGGCTTTTTGGCATCGTTATTTCCAAAATTTTTTACTTTATATATATGTTATAAATTGCAAATTTATTATGGACCATTTAATAGGGATACCGCTTATATACTACATATATAAATGGTATTCATCATTTACTCAGATTTATATTTAGTTTTACAAATTCTCAGTTCATTCTCAATTTTGTTAATAAATTGTTTGGATTTTAAAGTTTAAATATCATATTGATTTTTTATTAAATATAGCCCCATATTTCCCGTATAAAAATTCAAATATTGACTTGGGCATATTTTTAATTTTATTATAAATGTATTATAAAGTTGTTCAATTCGCTTGAGCTTGAGACCGAGCTGTGTCTCAAGTAAAAGTTGCACAGAAAAATTTCCAAGATGAGCTCAAGACTGTGGCAAGACAACCTAATGTGAGACGTTCTCAAGTTTGAGCTTAAGCTTGAGACATAACTTGGAAGAGCCAAAACTATAGCTGAAATTTATGGTATGGACCTCATTTGTTATGGTTCGGGATCTAACCCCAATACCACAGTTACTCAAAGTGCATGAACTTGAGACCGAGGTGGGTCTCAAGTCCCAGATGCATACTATGGCTGCACAGAAAAATTGCCAAGACGAACTCAAGACAACCAAATGTGAGGCTAGTACCACAGAAGCTCAACAAACTGTGTATACAGCTCAAGATTGTCCTTTTCTATAAGCTTCATCTCAAGCTTGGACTCTTCTAAGCTTTATCTCAATCTTGAGATTCTCACATTTGGCTGTCTTGTCACAGTCTTGAGCTCGTCTTGGCCATTTTTCTGTGCAACTGTGGTATTCATCAGAGACTTAAGACTGAGCTCGGTCTCAAGCTCACGCGATTTGAGCAACTGTGGTACGGGGGACTCAAGCTTGAGCTTTTGCTTGAGATGCAGTTTGGTGAGCCCATGAAATAATAGCATTATCATGAATGTACATGCTTGTTATTAAATATTTAAATTTAGTTTAAGATTTTGAATTTTAATGTTTAGATCTTAATTAGATTGCATTTTTCCTTTCTTTGTAGATTGTATTTGCAATTAAATTAATTTAGCTGCATTTTGTTCACTTTTTAAATCATTTTAACAATATTATACATTCCACGGTCCTGTATATGCATGATTCATTATTTATTATATATCCTCGAAAGTGTAAATTATCGGTATGCATGTTGTTTGCAATTTGCTGACAGTTTTGGATTATTTATCCCAAAAATCGACCTAATTAGTAGCAGTGGTGAATTTTGGATTTGTTCATGTAACAACATGATTACTGGTCACGCTCAATTTTAAATATACTTGTAATAGTTGATTTAAATGAAACTCGCACGAATAAGCCTACTTCCTCTGCCCTTGCGTGGGTTACAACGCTATAAATCTAAGGATTTTTTTACTAAATAATCGTGTTTTTAACGCGTATATCCATTAGTAAGTGCATCAGCGAATTCTGTGAAACAATTCGCCTAATTTTTTGTTTGTTTGACTATTTACAATGATTTCGGAAATATACCATATCCCTCTCTCGTTGTTTCTGCTTATACAACAACACAATACTTAAATATAATTTCGAGGTTTTTTTTTATAAACTTTTCCAACTTAAAAAAATGCACATTAGCCAAAACCTTGTTTTTGGTACACAAAAAATCTTCAAAATGCATAAAATCATCGTTTCGTTTCTCCTTATCATTTCACGCTATTTAGCTTGAATTTTGTGTAAAAAAAATAAGCATTAATTGCCATACGACAGTATATTTTGCAATATATTCTCTAAAATTGATGAAAGTTTACCTGGAAATTTTAAAATGATAATTCATGATATCTATATGGAAAAAATCACAACATTTATACTTAAAATCATTGTACTGATGAAATATAAATGAATATATAATAATTTAACTAAATTTCCGATACATGAATTTATGATTTGGTCCTTTTATGAAACTGCAGTTAGCGATCAATAGATGGCGCTGGATGCTCACTGAATGCCTCTGAATGCTTGGGCCAACATTAAATAATCCATAGTTTGGTGATCAAACCATTTTGACATTTTAGATTACTTATTATTAAAACTTCAGTCATAAAATCTTAACTATTGTTTTTAAGTACATCTAATTTCAATAATTTTTTTTTAAAAAAAATTATCTAAATTTCTGTAAGAATTTCAGAAATCTTCAAAGGACCCGAACATGTAGCAGTTATGAAGACATGCCTCATATCTCATAAATATTCAAATTTTAATTTGCGCATATTTATAATAACTTTAATTAATAAATGCCAAATTATGAAGAAACTTATTTGTTTTGGTCCTGATCTAACTCCGGTACCACAGAGGTGCGTCTCAAGTCCCAGATTCATGCTCAACGGCACTGAAAAATCGCCAGGAGTAGCTCAAGTCTGTGACAAGACGAGCTCAAGACAGCCAGATGTGAGGCCCATATACCACATTTGCTCAACAAACTGCAACTCAAGCTTGGCCTCTTCTAAGCTTCATCTCAAGCTAAAATTCAAGCTTGAATTTCATATTTGGCTGTCTTGTCACAGTCTTGGCTCGTCTTGGCCATTTTTCTGTGCATCTTTGGTATGTTTCTGGGACTTGAGTTGCAGCTCAGTCTCAAGCTCATGCGATTTGAGCAACTGTGGTACAGGGGTGAGACTCAAGACTGAGCTTGAGCTTGAGATGCTATTTGCATGGTGAGCAACTATTGTAGGGGCCTAAAGTTGTATAAAGACCTATTTCGTTGTCCATGAAATATTATTATGAATGTACATGCATGTTATTAAATATTTAAAATCTTGAAGATTAAATATTAGATCTTAATTTACATTTTTTCTTTATTTGTAGATTATATTTGCATTTAAAATAATTTTGGAGCATTTTATGTTCACATTTTAAAATTTTCCTAACACTACATTTCATGGATATGGTCCTGTCCTTTATTAATTAATATATAAAGCTTTCATCGTGGACTAGCCTTGGCTGGAGACTTTTCCTTTTAACGATTATTTTTTCCCGAATTAAGCTTTTAAGCCCGTTCTTAGCTTAGATTGTATCCCAATATTTTAATTTATAGGTCTATAAACGTATCTGGGGACGTGTCATTTATCCAAAACCTTGAGTTTTTATCCGCCTTTTTTGCCCTCCTTTAATTCTCTCTCTAGGTCTGCTATGATATTTCTAACAGTTTTGAGTTCAAAGCTTTTTGCCTCGTCGTCATCTGCATTTAGATTGGTTTGTCTTTGATAAAATTACTCATCGATGCCTTCTCCTCCTCATTATATATCATTGGCTTTTATAGTCGTTCTCTATATATATTATTACTTAGGCCTATTGGTCTCTGGTGTGTTTAACGACAGCTTGCGTACCCCATGTCAAATCTAATATCGTCAAACTTCATGTTTTTTCTTACACCAATAGTACTCTGAAAATGTTGATAACCTATATTTCCAAAACGATAGAAATTTTTTCTTTTTAATATTCCCTGACTTTTCAAAAGTTTTTTTTTTTTAATCTTGTTTTTAACGACGTGTCATAAAGTGTATAATTGGCCAAATAACGAGTAAAATTATAGTAAAATTTTCTAAGTCAGGGTACCCCCAGACCTGGAAAACCTGGAATTGTCAGGGAAATTAGAATGACCTGGAAAAGTCAGGGATAAATGTAATATTTGGAAAAAGTCAGGGAAATTCAATATGAAAATTGTTGAACACTTAAACACTAAGTTGGTTTACTGGATTTTAAAAATGCAATTTTTTAAAATCTAAATTTGCATTTTTCAGGATTAAAAATCCAATTTCTCTGCTTTTATATTTAGCTTGCTTTAGTTTTAGCAATATCAGTTTATGTTGGTTAAGCCGGTGAGGGAAATTTGGTTTAAAACCTTGAAAAGTCAGGGAAGTTGAATATTTTATTTGTGGGGAACCCTGTTCTTTTTTATGTATATTCACTAAAAAAAGTAAAACTCACTTTTGTTCAACTATAAGTGTTCCCAATGTTTTTATGATAATGTTTTATCAAAATTTTAATCTTGTTAATTGAAAATTTTCAATTAACTTTTTTGACGAGTTTTTACAATTTAATTATTATTGCATTGTTTCAAAAAAAATTCCTCAAATTTTCTATATAAGCGTTCATAATCGTGTAAAAAATGTTAACAAAAAACATGGCCTAAATGTTATATCTTATTTCTTATAAAAATATGATTGATTTTTGCAATCAAGTCAGGGAAAGTTTATTATTTTCTGCATAAGACACTATATTCATCTAACTCTTATTAGTATAATCTATAATTAATCTGTAATCTGTTATTTAAAATTGATTGTCTGTGATCATTGAATATTGAAAGAAAATTTTTTTTTTGTCATGTTTTGGCTGAATATCCATTGGTCTTATCGATAGATTGGTCATGGATGAAAAATTCAGATAAAAATAGGCCCACACAAATAATCTGATATAATATAAAGAGCATTGAATGTTTTCAGATCCGCCCTTTGTATGAAAGTTGAACAACGAAACTACAAGAAAATGTACGAACAAAACTAATCTCAAATATCTGTCTATGCTCAATTTTATCAAAAATAATAATAAAAACAATAACAATGCCAATTTTTTTTGTATGGCAATGGAATGTCGGTGGTGCCACAAATTTCAGCAGTTAAGCTGAGTCATGAATCATAAAAAGCCTAATAAGGCATTCAGAATACCATGATTTTTCACGTCTTTGAAAAATTCTTTAACAATCCATAATTATCCTGGCCTACAAACAACGCATCGTGAATTTACGGTGCAATTTCAAATTTTTCATAAAATTTCATATTGTTAACTCGTTTAAATGGAGCTCTCTGTGCTGTCTTTCAACTCAACAAAAATGGTTTTAAAAAAATGTAAATGCAATTTTTTTCGTATACATTAAAAAAACTGAAACTTATAATTGCTAAATTTTTTAAATCACACCCACTTTGGCCTCGGAACCATTTTTTGAAGAATAAAGTGTTTTAAAAATAGATAATTTTAATCGCTTAAACATTTAAAAACTTTTATACAGTGCAACCTCGGTTTACGAACGTCTCTGTTCGTAAACCTAGGTTTCATTATAATTTACTTTTATGTCTTTATCACTTTGATACTCTCTACAAAACTGTTGAATTTTTCTGGGTGTCTATTAAGGGTTGATTTTGAAAATGTTTTCCCCAATTTTTTTTATGTATCAAAAGTAAGACATTGTTTTGGTTTTACCCTATTTTCAATAAAAAATTATAAGTCTACACATTCATTTATAACGTGCTGACTGGTCATATTTTAAACGTAAAACAATTTACAAACATCCTTTCTCTCTCCAATTGTTGTTGTTTTTTATATTATCATACCCATTAATAAAGTTTGCTGGTCACCCACCCGCACCCTCAATTATCTCCACCTCTGATAATTTATAAAAAACTTAAAATTTATAAACGTAATGAAGGGTTCATTGGGAAATTTTCTCATATAATCAACGTGTTTAATAACTGAATGAAAATTTGAGCGCACATTTTCGGTGAACGTTTGATCAGACCCCGTATCGAACCTATAAAAGCTATCGAAGCGCCACCCATCTATACATTTATAAAAAAAAATTATAAATTATTTTTTTACCATCTATTTCTACTTGATATATTGGCATATTTATGTTTTTCAGTATAGCTTAAAACGCTATCGCAAATCCGATAAATTATACTTGACGTGAAGATTGATAATGCAATAAATAAGTCCTATATTTTGAAATGTAGTTGAGATTTTAACATAATTTTACATGTTATGTACTGATTTGATTTTTCTACTACAAATGACACCATTTAATATGCTCTCAGAATGTTATTTATATAAATACTAGTGGTGGCCCCAATTACAAGTTTGATCAAACGTTTCAAATTTTGTCATGTTTTTATTTGTTTTTTTTTACCATAAAAAGCAGTTTGATTCCTCGTTTCTATATTTTTCTATGAAATGTGGAACAGGAGCTGGTTAATTTAAATTTAGTATTCAGTTTTCAAAGTTATTTCGTGAAAACCGTCATTGACCACTTATGGGTGTGCTTGTTTGGAATTTAATAGTTAATGTAGAGTGATTTTTACGACTAAAAGGTCACTGGGACGAGGACACATGTTTGGTTACGGCTACTTATTTACATTTACACAAATCTTACACATGGTATATCCTTGATGTAACCATATTTTCTGCTTCTGTAATGGGCGCTAGGCGGCGTTGATGCCATCTTCTGAAATGAAAACATTTGAGACTCTAGAAATTTGTTTTAACAAACATGAGCTTTTCGATGTTAGTTTACAGTTTATATTTGGGTGGTCTTACCTACAAGTCTTACACATGGCATATCCTTGATGTAACCATATTTCTGCTTCTGAAATGGATGATGGGGGACGCTAGGTGGCGTTTGTGCCATCTTCTTAAATACAAACATTTGCGACTCTATAAACTTGTTTTAACAAACATGAGCTTCTCGATGTTAGTTTATATGTTTGGGTGGTCCTATACTTACATGTCTTGCACATGGTGCATCCTTGATGTAACCATATTTCTGCTTCTGAAATGGATGATGGGGGACGCTAGGTGGCGTTGATGCCATCTTCTTAAATACAAACATTTGAGGCTATAAAAACTTGTTTTAACAAACATTAGCTTTTCGATGTTAGTTTATATGTTTGGGTGGTCCTACTTACAAGTCTTGCACATGATATATCCTTGTTCTAGCCATATTTCTGCTTCTGAATTGGATGCTGGAGGACGCTAGGTGGCGCTGGTGCTGTCTTCTTAAATACCCTTAAGGCCTCAATTACCCTAAAACAAGTGCATCCTGTAAAAAGTTACCAAGTTTTATACCAAATTGGTATAAAACTTGGCATAAAAATTGTAAAAATGTTTTGTAAAAATGTGCAATGCCTTGTTGTTGCATATATAATGTTAATATTTTGCTGAAACTGGTGGCACGCTGTTCGATTAATTGCCCCACAATTTGCCTAATGAGCCACTGTTGAATTGCGGTTTTGAACCTGGATTGAAGACAGCAGCTCGTTAATGGATTTAAATTGAGTTTTTGGCGTTGTTGATTAGAGTTGGTACATCATCGGACGTGTTCCCATGTGCACATATTTGCTTTTGCATAAATGCGGTGGCCACTCGGCCAAAATGCCTCCCCTTATGAATAGTAATGAGTTTTCTGCGAAGGTCCAGCAGCAGCGTGACAGGCATTGTATCCATTGTTCTTGGTCATTCAACTTAATTATTGGAATTCTCTTTAGCCTCTTGACATTTGATATAGCCTTTTTCCCGTATTGCGACGGGCTATTTATCATAAAATGCATTTTGCGGGCGACCCACTATTGCGATTCATTTTGGCACGGTCTTCAACTCGAAAACGACGATTTGCTTTAATTCGTACATGCAAATGAACCTCTCGTTGCTAATTATCACTCCCTAAACGATGGATTGTCAACAGCAACGCTCTCGTGTACCAAGACAATGAAAGAGTCTCGTTACATCTCTACATGTACACTGCACCACAATTGATCAACGCTGATTAACACACCCCACATTCAACACGCGTGCGGTTATTGAACAAGGCCCTTGGAAAAAAAAATGCATTCTTACACATAGTATATAATTATCAAAGTTTCACAAACTGATGGTGAATGTGGTTAGTGCGGAATATAAAATTTACACTCATTGGAAATGAAAACTTATTAAATGTATCAATTCTAACTTAACATATGTTTTTCTTTTTTTTTGTAAGGGCCCATTCAAAAAGGACGTCCAAAAAAATTGACATGCCTCATCCCTACCCCCTGTCCACATGGTGTCCATTTTAGTCCAATCCCCCCTATTCCCCCAACCCCCTGTCCACACGGTGTCCGTTTTTGCGCCCAGAACTCCCCCTCCCCTCATAGACGTCCTTAATTTTTTTTTTTGAAAATTAGGGTGTCCAGAAATGTCTTTGGAACTATAATTTGGAACTAAATTTCCAAGCACCCAGCCATACCCCTGTCCACAAAGTGTCCATTTTAGCCCAGTCCTCCCCATCCCCTTACCCCTTGCCACATTGTGTCCGTTTTTGCGCCCTGAACTCCCCCCTTCCTCCCCTCATAGACGTCCTTATTTTTTTATGAAAAGTAGGGTGTCCAGAAAATTTATTGAAGCATACAAAGGTCCATCCTACAAATTTCCAAGCACCCGCCTAAGATTTGTCTGATTAACGGAAATTTCCTAACATCTGAAGGAAATTTTAGCATAAAATTAGTGTTTAACACAAAATTAGGCATAATTCCCGACTTTCCTGAGGTTTTAAAAATTCAACCTTGGTTTTAAAAATTCAAGTACATTTTGGACTAGGGACCCATTTCTTCCGGTGTCCATTTCCTATTTCACTGATCTTTAAAACTTCATCAGAAATTTCAAAAACCTCGAGATACCATCACTAGTGGACGTCCATAATGGCTTTCCTCCTTCTCCCTTCCCCCTCCCCCCTCCTCCTGTCCACATGGTGTCTACATGTCAGCAGACACCCCTTACTCCTTTCTTTGAGGACGCCTTTTTTTGAATGGTCCTAAGTAACTTAAGCTTTCTTGTATTAAACTTTCAACTTTTTTTTTGGTCAAGCTATTCATATCAGTTTTCTTCGATCTTGTGTAAGCAAAGTTGTATATCAGGAAACTGTTGGCGAAATGATTTTAATTTCAAATTGTCAAAAGTGGAAGCTCAACGGGGCGCTGATTACCATACATATTCGGTTCTTGTCACGCCTTTGTAGCCACCCATTTCTATGAAAATTTATCGTAAAATAAACCAAATAACTAAGCACGATAATTTGTAATGTTTTGTACGTTTTGACCCAAGCACTGCTCCCAACGAAATTCTTGGTGAGAAAGTTGAAAACATGTTTTCTGATGGTTTGTTAATTTTGTTAAAATTCATTTCTCATACATATATTGTTTTTGAAACTTTATTTGCCAGAGTTGCAACTGTTGTTGTTTGAGAAGCTGATGCATTTGTTCTCAACATCTGACTTTTTATCCATTTGCCACCTTATTTCTGCAGCTTTTGTCATTAACACATTTGTTGTTTTGGGTCCAATACAACTGAAATTTCTATTCTTTTTCTGTCAAATTGTGGGAACATTAGAGTGGAAACATCAGGCCTACTCCTCGCTAACCAAATATTTATTTTCATTTCTTGTTCGTTGAGTCCAGGTGTTAGAAGGACAAACTACTTGTCATCCGTTTGGGCTTTTCAATCAAGGTTCCCCTTATGTATTTCGGTAAGGTGTTTTCATCTACCATAAAGTACACACACTCCGGCAGGTGGCACCTCCGTTGGAACAGATGGGCTTTTTACCCCCTTTTGGTCTGTGTAGTATATGATGAATCTCCAACAGAATTACTTCCCAGATTTCACCCAACTTTCTCCTCTCAATTGTTAGAGGCTTAAACCAAACAGTTGTGGCCCGATGATGGATTACAAAACAGATATTTTCATCCTCCAACTTTTGGTGTCCCAAATTGGCAGTTATCAAACACACACGTGACACATTATATACGCTTGATTTTGCATAACTTGTCATGATTTTTCTAACAAATTTGACTTTCTGTTCAATAAGTTAATTGTTAGTTGTTGGTGGGCTGTTTTTTTTTTTTTTTTTGGGTGGTTTGTTCAAATGTTCCAATGCTGAATGAATACTTGAAACTAAAATAAATATATTCCCACGAAATTCTCACGCCATTGTGCGAGATGACTTTACCCGACATTTCACTGTCAAAGGCGTCCGAAATATAGGTTACGTACATTGTTATATTGTTTCTTTATTCACCCTGTGCCATAAGGTCGTTTTTTGTCCATGTTTTTGTCCCAATCTCGTTAATTCGTTGCCACCAAACAAATTTCTGCTTACCAGACATTGTCAAATCTGAGAATTGAACAAAGGGCCTGTTGGAGGTTTTGAAAATTCTATACCTCCTTACTCAATTATTTCTTCGAATTTACTTAAAAAAGAAAGGTTGGACTTTTTGTAGATACATCTTATCTTTGTTTTTCATAAGTTATGTTATTATTGAAATTTCAAAAGACTTTTGGTCCTACTAGTTGCGCAATTTATTTATTTTTTCTTATTAAAAGGAAATGTATTTCGGATGAGTACTTTAAATTTTAGTATAATTTATAGGGACATCCGTTATTATTACTGCGAAAAACATGGGCTAACTCATTTCAAGCCCTTAATTTCGTCTAATCAAACTATTACTGTGTTCCTTATTAACTTTACAACCCAATAACAGAGTTTATATTTCAATAAATATTATTGGCACGTTCCGTTTATGGGATTCAGGTGGTGTTTTACTGGCTTAAAATTCAATGCCTATATAAAATGAAAATAAACAATTTCATTGGAAGCATTATGTTCAGTACACAATAGCTGTTTGATTAATGGCGATTCAAATTATTTGCATATTCAGTTGATAATTTCGTTATAACAGCCATTATTACTGAATTGTTTACAAATATAGCTCGTAGGCCCTCACCTGATGCCCATTTACGATTTAATAAAAATTTGAACAGGTGGCGTGTGGGATGAAAACAGGTGTACGTATAAGCGAGATTACAATTAACGAGAAATGGGTATAAAAAGATGGGGAGCCTTTTGTTAATTAGTAACGCGGTTTAATGGTTAATAAAACTTAATGTATATAAAGATCATTTTTTCGCTATTTTATCACAAAACTTTATAAACTCCATTATAGTGTGATAATTATCACACCTGTGCTTTTTCGTTTTTTAGACATATTTATAGTTACCACAAAATTAAAATTATTTAGCTTAATGACTGCCACGTCTGATTGGACCTTCTTGTAATAATAAGGAAGACCGGGGCACAGTGGTACAACGTGTTTATAAAATCAGGTTTTATCATCAACCCAATGCTTTTGATTTGCAAAGAAGCTGTCAGCACTACTCTTTCATTAACCAAAATTTCTGCGATCTGACCAAAGTATAGAAGAAAATATTTGCAGTTAAAGTTTTTGTTCTTGAAAAGTAATTGTTCAACTCGCATTTATATTTTTATTCTAGGTGTAATTATAAAACATTAGTAATGCTGCGATATACCATTGACGAGTGTATATATCCAGCTATAATTTCAAACTAAAGCTTATGTTAATTAGTCACGTGGTCAGCTGTAAGGCCTTATTCAAATCAAAATTGGTAATACGGGGTACAGTGGACCACAACATTATGGGGTACAATGGGACATGTCCCAGCATACCCCGATTAAAGATTTTGGAAAATATTTGCATGTTTTCTCATTAATCATAATTTTAAATAAAAACCGTGTTTAAATTTGTTTTAAAGTAAAAATGGTTCACAATCACAGAAAAAAACCACATTTGTCAAGTAAGCAGTGAAAATATGAATGCTGCTGTAATTACAGTTAATTTTAATCGTTTTTGTAATTTATACTTGGAATTTTAAATTGACATGCTGAATTAAATACAATTAATCAATGTGGTGTTCTTTTTCTTGTAAAATTTGTCTCAATTTCGCGTGGACCACTGTACCCCAGTAAAGCAAAACATGCCTCCATCTCGTTATTTTCACCCACATTTAAATGTTGTGGTCATTATTCTCATACCTTCTTCGTTTGTTGTCCAATGCATGGCCCCTCCATGCATGATCATTTTTCAGAAGTCCACCATTATCCATAAAAATAACAACTTGAGTTGACAGTAGTAGTTTTCATTATCACCCAAAACCTTTTTTTCTCTCCAAATTTTCGCATTGTTTTACCAGATTTACTTTCCGGGGAGAAAAAAATGCCTCGGGACAACAAAAGACCAATGCGTGCTGCGTGAAATAGTGGCACAACCCCCATAGCTCTTCAAGGTCCTCCGAACTGCAACCTATTTTAGTTTTTGGGGGGAAGCTTATTGTTTGGCAAAAGGGGGTGAGATTATTGTTCTCTGATAAAAGCCAAGAAGATTTCGTTATATTGTCTAGTTTTGCACTTTTGGTCATTATGGTCTTGCATAGAAAAATTATAATAAACCAGGCCTTGGTATGTCACTGCGGCCGAGTAATAGTTGTGCATTGGTCATTCCTCTTGGCTTTTATGTGTTGATTGTTTTCCAAAACAATGACCGAGAGGGAAAAGACAAAGAATTGAGCAGAAGGGAATGAAGTCTTATTAAAAGCTGGCTTCGTTAAATGGGCTTTGAGCGTGGAGTGATCTCCTCCCCAGAAAGCCAGATTACCATGTTACTTTAGAAATGGCCCACCAGGGGGCCACCAATTGTTTAAAACAATTCTAGGGTCGCTTCGAAAAGTTTGCCATGACCAATTGTGATGGTCTTAGGGGTTTGTGGACTGCTGACCAACGACCTACTGACCATTACTATGGATGGACACCTCATTCTAAGCCCAATTTCATCGTGTGGGTTCCCATACATTGTCCGAAGAGACCAAGATTTATGTTGGAGGACCCAGGGTGACATCTTCCCAAATAACTTTGAAAATAAATTTAAGACACATGCCAAACTTTTTTCTTTTCCTAACTAGTCCTTTTCTGACTTAGCTGCTATCGGCATTTGTAACAAGGTGCCCTTTGTCACGTAGATTTATGTAGGCTTTGGGGGTTTGCGACCCCCTGCTGCGATGGCCTAATGTATTTTTTTTTAAAGAAAATTTCATCTTAACTTACCGTTAGCCTGTAAGAATTGTTACACTGGCTTAATTAAAGAACAAAGCATGGTTGATTGATGATACTTTTCAGATTTAATAGAGAAATTAATTTAGGTCAGGCAGCACAGATGTTCTTGCTATTGTAACAGGTTAATGGCGGGTTTGTTCCTAACCCGGATTAGTACTAACCTGCAGAAACGATTACATCCAATTTTAATTTTTGATTAGCGTATATATTGGAGTTCTTATGTTTGATAAATATAGTTGTTATTGAAGATTGGCAAACATGATGCATGCACGATATGTAGTAAGGGAGACCGGGGCACAGTGGTACAACGTCTTTATAAAATCAGGTTTTATCAGCAACCCAATGCTTTTGATGGTGCCCCGGTATAGGGGCACAGTGGGACAGTCTGCGCAACCAACTTTAATCTTTTATAGCAAAAAAAAAACTAGTAGCTCTAAAACGATGACAAAATGCATACAGATCCTGAAGGTTTGTATATCACTGTATTATTCTTTTAAAATGCTACGAGTTAAATATTTTTCCCAAAAAAAAAATGAATTCTAAAAAGTGTACCCACTGTACCCCGGTCTCCCCTATTAACCTGCAGAAACGATTACAGATCCTGAAGGCTTGTATATTACTGTGTTATTCTTTTAAAAAGCTACGAGTTAAATATTTTCCCCAAAAAAAAATGAATTCTAAAAAGTGTACCCACTGTGCCCCAGTCTCCCCAACTAACCTGCAGAAACGATTACATTTAATTTAAATTTTTGAAGGATTCTTAAAATATAGTTGTTTTTGATGAATATTTTTGAAGGAATCTTAAAATTAAAAAGAAATCCAAACTGTAAATAACTGTAAATACGTTATCATGATTCAAAGTTCAGATTTTTTTCCCTGATGATTTCGATGAATTCCCAAGCAGTTGACTCTTGTATTTTTCCTCCCTACGATTGTGTGTATATACCTACCTGACTAGACGTCTGTGATTGGCTATTTCTGGCCTCGATATTACGCTGGCGCTCCACTACAACTGGCATAGACCATGACCTTATCCTCTGTCAGCATATCACGGACTAGAAAACCAAAAAAGGAAACTAGCTGAATGGGTCAATAGCAGATTGTCAGCGTTTTTAGCTTCCCAGGAAACTCTCCACATCTGACAACTTGTTGCATCGACACACATGATCCACTTAGTACTGGTTGAGAACGTAGTTTTTCAGACACAGGCAGTACTATCTATCATCTCTATACCCACATCCTCACATTTGATGGCATTTTTCGAGTGTGAACAACCTTTTCTGATGGTGTCAGCGAGCGCTCAAGACTCGAGTCTGTATTTACTCTGTTGTGCAGCATTACAGATTACAAACCTATTTGTCGTTTATGGACTGTTTATGGACTTGTGTCGAACGCACCATTTTATGATGCGCTTGGAGTACTGCGACTCTGGGTATCAATATTAATAGCACACCCATTTAGCAGAATGCATATTGACTGTCTGCTGGCTTGATTAAAATCGCATCGTGCGGGGGCTTTAATTAAACTCAGGTCTACTGCCATTCCCCACCTAGTGGCAATACTATACGAACGTGATTTTCGAATCACATTGCCTAGCTCCCATATACAGTTGGGGAGACCGGGGCACAGTGGGTACACTTTTAGAATTCATCTTTTGGGAAAAATATTTAACTCGTAGCATTTTAAAAGAATAACACAGTAATATACGAGCCTTCAGGATCTGTATACA
>JAQGBW010002668.1:0-18915 GCA_034698625.1 Julus scanicus
CTGGCTCTCGCCAGATGTGGCCGGTACCCTCATGAAGCATTATCACCTCCTGTGGGGGAAGCCAACACCCAGGTGTGAAATCATTAGAACGGGTTGGTGTTAGCATGGTGTCGCAAGTACTTCCTCTGCGAGTTTTAAACCCCTATTACACAGAGACCCATTGTTCTCTACTCCCTGGCTTGTTCCTCCTACACAGTCACCCGGAGGGCAGATCCCTCGGGGGTTTGATCCTTCCAGTGATGCAAGAGCTAGCATAATGTTTGTTTGTGATCGATTATAGGGTAGGGTCCCAAGCTGACCCTTTGGGCAACTTGACCCAGGAAACAAAAACTGCATAGAGGTCCCTCATTGGAGTAAGGTATAGTCTGCTTTTTGGTCTCCTATTTTTCAAGGTATAAGCGTAAGGACTTAGCCTTAAACAGGGTCTTCTAGTGAGCATCTTATCTGGAGTCATCATGTGGAAACAACTGACGAATTTTGGTCCTATAATTTTGAAATTTTGAAACATAGTCCTTATAGGCTCTCCTCTAGATCCTAGGGACTCCCAATTTTGGTTATACCTCAATTTCACTTCATCGAGTAAAGTATTGTCGTGATCTAGAGTTTTAGAGAGTCTGGGACCCTCACTCAAAAGGACAGATTTTTTCCTGATGCTATAGACCTGGAGGCACCATTTGGTAGTGGTAATTATTGTTATTTTATTATTTTATTCTTATCATTTTTGGATTTGCAATACTTGCATGTGATCTTTTGAATATATTTTTATCGTTATTTTGCCAAAGAATATTTTTATTCATAATAATGCCATAATTTTTATTGTGCTGAAGGAGAATAACCTAAAGAGTTCTTAGTTCTGTTCTATAATTATCCTTAGGCGATTCAGATGCCTTTTACTAGTCTTCTTAGGGCCCTCGGTATCTTGAATTTGTATTTTCATTTATTGTGAGGTTTATTAAGGTATCTGTTATTTCTCTTAATAACTAGGTACTTTGGTTCATGCATAAATTAACTTACAGTGGTTCACATCGTAAAAAGAATCCATCAGTTTGGAATTTGGCCTGCATGTGCCTGACAAATTTGGGAATAGTGTGGGGGTTGGAAGCATCATATTGAGAAAAGTGCAGACCTGGCTTGGATTCAAGGGAAGTACCAATGTCCTGGATTAGCCAGAAAGGCAAGGCATCAAAGGGACCTAAGGCTTCTTTTGAATAACCTTTAAGAATTTAACTTTTTAAAGCCTTGCAAGTATTTAGTTCTGGGTGAGATACCGAGTGTCTTTTGGCGTGTGGTGTAAGGTGTGTAACCACATCTTTTAATGATCAGCTTAAAGCATGTTTTTAGGGCATTAAGCTTTGATTCTACTTTATTAGCATTAAAGGTATTGTACAAAGGGTCTGTACCTGGACTTGGGCGAAAGGGATCTCCGGCTTAGAATCCCCTTCAAGGAACCCTGATCGTGACGTTGTCAGTTAAGGTAAAAGGGGTTTAACGTCACATCTCGACAGTGTTACCAGATCTTGGAAACAAAAGAGATAGGGGAAAGATACCCTTAGTGGTGACACTTGGGTTCGGTCATCTTTCACTAGTTTAATTTTTTCCATTTGGTGCTCTTGTTTCGTTAATTTCACGGCGTTTTTTGCGTAAATTTTGGAAGTTCTTCATTTCTTTTCTGCTGTTGGACTCAGGTTATTCCTGTAGGTCGTTTTTGGAGTTTCATTGGCTGTTTTAGACGGATTTTTCAGTTGTTTTTTCATTTTTTTGGACTTAGGGTGAGTTATCCTTGTTCCTTTCGGTATCGTTTTATCCCCTTTGAATTCTGTTCCTTTTAGGTGCTTTGTGTGGTTAACCTTGCCAGTTATTTTTTCTTTTTCCCCTTAATAACATCTGCACCCGAAGGTGCTTTCCCTGTTGACTCTTGTGGGTCAATGGACAGTCAGGCTGATGTAAGTATTACTGTGCCTGTTCCAGGTTAGAGTACTGCCCCAGTTAGATCATCTCAGGTAGCTTTACCTGCAGCTCCATTGCCTGTTTCCTGGAAGTCTTTCGCGGCTGCTGCTAGGACTGGTTTAAGGCCTGTCCCTGGCCCGTCTTCTAGTGTCTTTGGTACACATTTAGCTCAGCATAATCAGCGCATTACCTATCAGACTATTCCAGGGTCTGAAATTTGTAACTATGTTGCGGCCACTACAAAACTGCTAAGTCGTAAAGCGGTGATTTCGGCAAGTCAGCCGAATAACCAGTACATCTACCTCTACATGCGTTCTGCTGCAAATGTGTCTGCATTGGTCAGCCAGGTTGTTACAATTATGGGCACAAGGATATGATTAGTCTTACGTCCGACGTTGTCCCGGAAAAAATAATCCTAAACAGGGTCGTGGTGGAAAATTTGCCGCAAAGTTTGGTTGCAGCTTTTTCTTACTATGCAACCGTGGAATCCCGCTTCCTGAACTTCTACGCTCTGCAGCGCTTGAGTTAATGTCAGTTGTAGAGGTCCCAGCAGAGGGGGCCGCTGTTGAGTTTGATGCTCTGTCGCCGCTCCTTAAGTGTGTCGATGGCTCACCTCACGAGGCTGCTGGTTGCCCTACTGCGGTAGGGCCAGTTGAGGATGACTTGATGCATTAGGCAGTAAGGTTGTCTGTGCCCTTGTTGATGATTTTTCTGTTTTGGTGAAAATTAGAAACGGAAGCGCTGCTGTAGGAGCCTACCGGCATTGTCAGTCAATAACGTTTCCATTCCACTGACGGTGGAGGAAATATTGTCAGGACCTTTAGTCCTTGCTTCCTTGACGGGTTCTATGGGGTCTCTGAGTACTTCTAATGTGGCAATTGTGGATGCTGATTCTTAGGTTACCTCCAATGAGTCGACTGATCAATCTCTCCCGGATATGTTGCACATGATGTCTGAGGAGCTGAACGTGGAACTTCTAACTGATGCCAGGTCAAGGAAATATTTTTAATTTGAAGTTTTTAAAAAAGTTTACTTTGTTTACGGTTAGTTTTGTGAGGGAGAAACAGGTCGCTGATGCTGTGTGCAAATGCCAGGTGCAGTCTTACTATTAGTAGTTCTATTTTTTCTTGCAAACGCAATAGTGGTTACATTAAAATCTGTAATGTAAGAGGATTTTCAAGTTATCAGGATGTTGGGTTTTTTTATTCGTACCTGGACGGGGATTCCCTTGCCCTCCATTTATTTTAGGAGACCAGGTTTCGTAGCGTTTCCTTGGATGCCATTTTTTTCCCACTCCGAAGCAGGTACTGTGTCTACTATAGCCCTGGCACGCATCGTTTTAACGGCATCTGCATTCTTGTGCCACTGGGTGTGGCCACCCTACTTGTGGAGACATGCATTCCGCTAGTTGAGGGATATTGAATGGCCTTGTTGGTCACCTTTGGTGGCCAGCGAATGGTGCTTGCTAATATTTTGATGCCGCCAGCTGACCACCTGGCAACTGCCTGCCTTACAGCACTCGGTGAGTTTCTTTTGCAGCATTCTGATTGTCCATCTGTGGTTCTTGCAAACTTAAACTGCACACTTAACCCTTCTTTAGACCGGAATTCTAGGGTGGAATATCCTCGTTGTGTGCCTGGTGAACTGCTCCTGTTGACTGATCCTCACCATCTGGTCGATTATTGGTGCCGGACCCATGGAACAGTGCAATCAGCCACGTGGAGGAAAGGGAGTAAATGGGCCTGTCTTGACCGCTTATATTTATCTGCAGACTTAGTCTGTAGCTCTAGATTTGTTTAGATCAATCGCCAGCTTGTACACGGTAATCATCTCAGCGCGTCTTACTGTCCCCATCTGTCCCGCGAGTCTCCAGGTGTGCCTATCTCTCTGGTATTTCCTGGTCAAATCCTAGACAATCCACTTTTGGGTTCTCAGATTGAAGCAATGCTCGGCTAATTCAATGATCTGTCTCTCTGTAATGGTAGTGTTAGCTATGCCTGGTTGTTTTTAAAGTCTATGTTGTCCGTTAAGATCGCTCGATTTCTTGTGTGTTCATATGCCGTGGACCGGAAAGGGCTAAATGCTAGCCTGATGAGCATGGATCTTAACCGCAAGATTGTAGGCCAAGATTGTTACTAGTCCAAGTTGAGGATGCTTCGGGGTTAGTTACGCAAAAGTCTAAAATTGTCGCCAAGATAGATTCTTTTTTATAGTGCCCTGTTCCGTGAGCGTCCTATGGATGTGGCAGATCTTCCAGTGTTCCTTAGCACTTTACCTCGCCTTTCTACAGCAGATGGCGACATTGGAAATTAGATTGAACCCTCAGAGATCGCTCAGGTCATCCGATCTTCTAATGCGCGATCCAGCCTTGGGATGGATGGTCTCAGTTATGAGTTCTATTAGTGTTTTCATGACAAACTAGTTCCTATTCTGGTTCGAGTATATGCAGAGGTCTTTTCTTCTGTTGCATGCTCCCTCCACTTTTCTATAGCGCATATTAAATTGATTCTAAAAAAGCAAATCCGGTGTCCTTAAATGATTGGCGGCCTATCTCATTGCTCAACTGCGATTACAAGCTTTTGACTCAGTTTCTAGCCACAAGGCTTAAGAGGCTTTTTTCCTAGTTGATTTCTCTACTTTAGTCATGCTCTGTCAAGAGTCGGGACATTGGGACGAACATTAAGGTTTTACGTGACCTCTTTCAGCTTAAGTGAAGAGCTGATAGTCAAGTCTTTTTCATCGACCAGTGTATATGTGTCTTATAGCTATTCATTTGCTGTGCTTGTGGCAACAAGCTTTTCCCCTGATTTTCTGACATGGAGCCGGACTTTACTCACTGATAGAGTTTGTGCGGTTGGCAATGGCAACTTGCACACTGAAGATATCCGATGGTGTGGGCTATAAAGCTGGAGGATAGTTTGTCCCTTTTGCTTTTGGCCCTGAAGCCAATACTTCGTAATTTTTCTGAAGTGCTGGGTGAGGGTGGCATTATTTTGTGTGACGTCCGGCTGCCTCCTAGCTTAGCATTTGCTAAAGTCGCATTGTTGGTCTAATTGTGTCACTCCATCCCTACTTTCTTAGAGACCTTACACTGTTTTTGGCAGTTAGCGGGGCAGCTATTAACCCAGTTAAGTCGAAGGTTTTTCCACTATCTAAGGTTAGTAGGGGAGAATGCTTATGGGCTTGTTTCCGTTGTTTCGAGGGGGCCAAGTTTTTTTGGCTTTTTTAGGTAGCCGGCAGTTTAAGCAAGTTATAACCGCTAGGGGTTGATGGTAGCCATGAAATAAAAAAGACTTGAACCAATTGAAGATTCAGGTAAAGAAAGTTAGGTGATTGTGTCCTCTAACAATGGAATCCACAATTAAAATATATCGGTGGTTCATGAAGTCAGCCATGCCCTAGTGCTGCACCTTTGCCACACATTTAAATGTTTTAGATATGCTTTAGCATTTGAATGTGTTTGGCTAGGGTGAGCTGTTGTTGGGATGGGCTGTTGATGTTTTGAACCTCTCGGGCAAGTGGTCGCTGCCGTGGTATGTGAGTAGACCGTCACCCTGAGTTCGAGTATTGCTTCACCTTTTTGAAGCCACATAATAGCCAAATGTTTTGTCATCTTATTAGTGATGCGCATGAATGGATTAACAAGATTCCCATTGTCCATATCTACTCCCCATCTATTAATCCAGCTAATATTCATGGATCTAGGACTTACAGGTAGTACTTGCATGATTTTTCTTTACTTATCTATCTTTAAATTGGTCTATTTTAGATAAATATCCAACTTTTATCAGTTTTTTAACAAATTTTCTTCTTTACATGGAGTTATAAGGTTGACCTTAAAACAGTAATAACTTTTTTAATATTGCCATAAGTCCAACCCAGAAATCAACTTACCTGAGCTGAAACGGTTGAAGCGGGAGACAAAAGAACATGTGCGTGGCCTCGTGGCACAGTTGACAATAGGAGAAGGTAGACGGCTCCACTTCCCATGACGCGCCAGGCAGGGGAGCAGCTGCAACCTTGGCCGCACAGGTCACTGGGGCAGATGCAGATTTCATCTGTATCCAGGAGCCATGCCTATCCACACAGCTTGCATCCTGGAAAAGCTAAGTTGTTCCTACTGCAAAAGGAGCCAGCACACGCATAATTAGCAAGAAAATATTAATGATGACCGTGCTTTCTCAGTATGCGGCTAAGGGGGTTGTTGTAGTCAGGATCCAGGGTAGGCCTGGTTGGATCCTCATCAATACATACCTCGCCCTGGAAGGAACATAGGCCCAGCTCTGTCCACAAAGGAATTAGCCATGCGGGTTTTCCGAATCCCTGTCGTCATCATAGAAGACTTTAATGCCAAGCACCCAGCTTGGGGATGTGAAACCATGGATGCCCGTGGATCACATGTCATGAATTTCATCACTCTTTACGGTCTGGATCTACTAAATGATCCAGCACAGGTTCCGACCTTACAGTATATACAAGCAGTAGGGTTTACCAACTTGACACTGTCTTGCGGCATCTATAAGCTAACATAGACTATCCTGCACAATGAAACGCTCAGCAACCACCGGTACATTCAACTTAAACTCAACCTGGACCCCGGACCCCCTACAGGAATCAATTTCTTCTGGTTGATAGATGCAGTTTGGCAAGCCTTCAAACAATACATTGCAGATGGCATCCCCAACCTTCCTCTGGTCAAGGCAGAAGAAGAATAGGAGGCAGCACAAGCAGTGCAGGATCTGTGCCTTTAAGCCTGCGAACAGACTGCCAAGCCTTTGTTAGCCGCACACTCTCCACTGTGTCTAATAGTCCCTTGCACTAGAACAACTATGCCACCATCTTAGGCGCTTACAGATAAGGCAGCAATGTGCAGGCCTTAACTGATGCCTTGCTCTTACCCACGAGCTCAGGGTGGCACAACGGAACTACCACAACACCATACTCTATGCAAAATCAGAGTCATTGCGTTCCTTTTGTGACCGAGAGTCCCAGCTAGACCCATTCAGCCTGCTATACAAGATTCTTGCAGGCCATCAGCGCCCAAAATCTTTGCTAGCCACCGCCCTCAGGCCAGACGGGACCAAGGCCTTCAACGAGGAAGAGGTTACGGCAGCACTTACCAGTCAATACTTTCCCGAAGATGACCCCATGACAGACAAATTAACATAGCAGGCCCTGCGCGCATCAGGTGACACGGCCCGGTCACACTTCTGGACATTCCTTTTTTTACACTAGGAACTGGTTGAAATAACTAAATCCTTTCACCCAGCAAATGCCCACAGTGGCCCTACATCACATCCTAGCAGCTGCTGGACGAATTTGGCTGCGCAGCGTGAATGCCTTCCCAGCGGAATGCTGCTATAATTCGACATGAAAGCCAGCTTAAGTGGTTTGGTTATCAAAGCCAGGTGGCTCCTCCTTGCTTCCCATCTGCCTGCTGCTGGTTTAGGGTAAAGTACTTGATAATCTTATGTTGAAACGCCTGGTGTTGCACCTCGAGCGTGGCAGGTGGCTCTCAGAAGACCATTTTGGCTTCCGAGAAAGACACAGGACACAGCAGGCCATCTCAAAGTATATAGATACTGTTTAGCGGAACAAAGCATATGAAAACCACTGCCTGGCAGTAACACTGGACATACGGAACGTATTTAACTGCGCTTGGTACTCCGGCACGCCTAGTGTCCCAGAAACCTCTACCAGGCAATTTGAAGCTTCCTCCAGGAGAGACGCATAACCATAGGGCCCAACTACTGTTGCCACAACAAAGGGTTGCCTTAAGGATCATGCCTGGGACCTATTCTCTGGATTGCACTGATGTAGTCATAGTTCCTTATGGTGCGACTTGCCCTACATCCTAATTTCGATGCAGCCTTGGCATTTGCAGATGACACTATAACAATCATAGCAGACCGCTCGCTAAATTGTATTGAGCGACGTTGGCTCCTAGTTTGGGAAGCTTGCACGACATGGGTGCAAACCATCAAGCAGGAGTATGCTGGTAACATGATAATCGCGCACTTTCACCCCTACAAGGATGGGACATGGGCACCTGTCTGCTGTGTGGGAAGTAGGGTACTCGCATGTGGCCCTTCTATGAAGTACCTTGGACTCCTGCTCGACTCAGCATTTAACTGGATTCCCCACATCTGATACATCCAGGAAAAAGCAAGCTGGGTCAGTGATCGACTCATCTCAGTCTGTGGTAGGGACTGGAGTATTTCCCCTGCAAACCTAAAAATTCTTTATCAGCGTGCCTTAAAGCCAATATTTTTTATGGGGCAGATATGTGAGGCCAGCAGGCTAAGGATACACGCATCCATCGAGCCCTCCTGGCTGCCCAGTGCCCATTCCTTCTTGCAATTTGCAGGGCATATCGCACTGCTCTGAACTTGGCCCTGCATGTTATTACTGGATGCCCACCATTGCACCTGGGAGCCTTCTCCCTCTGGCAGCTGCAACTTCAGTTGGAAGTCCAGAGAGGAGAATTAGATCTCTCTGCTGCTGTGGCTGGCTCTCTCCACTCCTCTCTATGCATACCCTTCTGCCTGAGATGTGCTCGGTCTTCCAGGCCTAGCTGCTGGCCATCTGGCACTCGGTCCTCATGTCAGGTCGTTACCTTGATGTCAGGGACACTGCAGGACTCTGTTCTTACTCTATGTCTGCGCTGCAAACCGTGGTCCATAGAGGGCGTCAGCATGCTCAAGCCCAGCGGAAATTCCGCCACCTACTCCGTCTGCAGAACGCCGGCAGGACCATCTGTCTCTACTGGGTGAGGGCCAATCAGGCATATGCTGGTAATGAGCAAGCAGATATCCTGGAAAAAAAGGCCACATTAGGAATAAACATCACCCAACACCCTCTACATCTCTCCAGTATCAAGGCCGAGTAGTGGAGGGCTGATCCAATGCCTGGCAGGATGAGTGAGACAACCACACTAATGGGCTCTACTTATGCCTTTATCCCTTATGTCGGGAACCACTGGCCCTTCCTGACAGTAAACCTGGCTCAGCTCATCACCGGGCATGATTCATTACATGCATACCTCTTCTGCTTCCATCTCATAGAGAGACAAAGCACCTGACCATGTAGGGGTGGAGATGATTTACCTCTCCACATCCTGTTCGGCTCACCGATGCTATTACTATCAAGGACTTTACTTGGCCCTGCAACCTGCTAGCACTTTGTGGGGATTTCTTAGACAACTTTAGGACATTCACTAGCCGGGTCGTCTTTGAGTATGCAGAAAATAGTGAGGGATCTGCGGACTTATCTTCTTCATCATTTTAGATGATGGTCTGGGACACATGTGCTACTCCCTGGCACAGTACCGCCTAAGTTAGATAATGGCATACCTCTTCCTGCTCTAAGTGGAAGTTGTGCTCTCCATTTTGCCATCTGATGCCCTTACAGCATTGCTGTAAGTGATTATATGGGGTATAAGGAAATTCTGATCTTTGCAAAGCCAGAGTTGAGTCATCCTTTTTATTCCTTACTTTATTCACTTCTCTTACTCTTACCTTTTGCCCCACCCATCATTCACCTGAATTTTTTTCTAAACTAATATCTCCTTTACCCACCATGTCTCTGGTGCAGCTGCACTGGAGTTTAAGTATGATTTGCCCTGCTAGAATTACTCACAAGCTTCTATCTAGCCTAGCTGATAAGACAGACTAATCTATTATGGGACCTACAACTGGATCAATGCTCAAGTGGGTCCGCATGGTGGGTGACTAAGTGTTTGCCCTAAGGGCAGTCACTAGGTTGCTGCCCTCTGTGTGGGTTCACTGCTTAGCAATCCACTAGCCACAATGCTAAACAACCTTCCACGTCCTGTGCGAGCCTGCTTAGGCATTAGCTCTCATGAAACAAGGATATCAACGCTTAAGTGGGCAGCCAGGTTAATAGCGCCTGGTGCCAGCCTGCAGAGGTTATCACAGGGTCGTAAGCCGCCTGGTATGCCTACTGTTAAGCAAATAAGGTGCAGTGGGTTTTCCTGTTCTAACTGTGCAGTTGTCACCGGTCTCCCATTCGCAATTTCAACCTCTAGATCGATGCTTAAGTTCACCTGACTGGTAGGCGCAACACTGTGATGGCCTAAAGGGCTGTCACAGGGCTGCTGCCTGCCTGGTAATCTCACTTTTAAGCTACCCTAGAGGGAGGCAGTGGTTTTCCCCGCTCCCATTCTCAATACCACCTCCCAGACGTCGACGCTCAAGTGTGGTGTGCAAGAAGGCAGTGTACTATACTAGCCTATAGGGGCTTTTATAGGATCACTAGCTGCCCTGTACTCTCACTGTTAAGAACATAAGGGAGTAGAATATCCTACTGGGCATTCAATGCAGTACAACCCCACTCTCTCATTCTCACCATCAACTCAAACCTTACATATCATGTTTATCCCAGTCATCTCTACCTCACCTTTTCAACACTGTTATGCTGGGTCCAGATACTAACTCTAAGCAACTTTTCTTTAGGTATAATTTTGTCTCCTCAGTAAAAGCTAGAAGTAGCAGTTGTGGTTATTAAGCCTATCAAGGCAGGTGTGCCAGAAACTCAGATTCCTGTCCCTATCTACTGTATAGCGAAACTACAGTCAAGAAAAAGGGCTTCGCAAAAATAGCAAGGAAAGAAGACCCTGTTGATCTTTACTCTAGTCTGACTCTAAGAAGAGACATGAGAGATGCAGCATAAGAGGGAGATGTTCGTTTACGGATGTCGCCTTTGAGATTAAACTACTTTCATCGTTTCTTTACTTACTATGTAAAGTGGAGAGCAAAACCTTCCCTCCGAGTAGGGGTTAAGGTTCTATCTTCTGGTGCAAAGTGCTGCGTTATCCCACATTAATTGTTCTTGTGCTTTTTAGCACCTTAGCAGTGGGTTCAGAGGCACGATTCCCACTGAGAACACTGTCAGGTAGGGAGTATGACTGAGGCGGTACATCTGTCATAAGGTAAATTAGGTGTCCTAAGGTTAGCTCAGCGAGGACAGAAACCTCGCGTAGAGCAAAAGGACAAAAGCTGGCTTAATCTTGATTTTCAGTACAAATACGTATTGCAAAAGCGTAGCTTATCGAACTTTTTGATTTTGAGTTTCAAGCAAGAGGTGTCAGAAAAGTTACCACAGGGATAAATGGTTTGAGGCAGCCAAGCGTTCATAGCGACGTCGCTTTTTTATCCTTTGATGTCAGTTCTTCCTATCATTGCAAAGCAAAATTCAACAAGCGTTGGATTGTTCACTTACTAATAGGAAAGGTAAACTGGGTTTAGACAGTCCTTACTGATGAATCGTTACTACAAAAGTAATCCTGCTCAGTACATGAGAAACCGCAGGTTTGGACCAGGGGTCCTTGTGCTTGACCGAGAGGCCAGTGGTGAGAAGCTACCATCTGAATGATTACGAATGCCTCTTAAGTTGGAATACCTCCTTCGTGACTTGGACTGGGGCTTGAAATTTTTGCTTACAAATGAGGAATTCCTAGAAATTGTGATTCATAAGCTCTCGTTGATTACATCCCTGTTGCTTCTACCTGTTGAATGATTTAGAGAGGTCTTTGGACCGAAGCCCGGCAAAATGCCCTCCTGGTGTCGCGCTTATCATCTTAGAAAGATGCCGAACTTGAACATTTAGAGAAAGTAAAAGTCATAACAAGGTTTCCGTAGGTGAGTATAAAGGCAAACGGAGGCTGCCTACGCATGCTAGCATTAAATGTCTATTTGAATTGCGTAACACTGCCCCTAACAGATACTTTAACTAGAAAAAGTTGTATATCTAGCACGTGTTTCTGTGACAGTGTGTTTTGTGTTGGTGTTCTAGTATACGAAAGTGATGCTACTCACCAGCACCACGAAACTTACCTATGAATGTGCTGCTGATGTAAGAAAGCTGCAATAAAATTCAACGTTATGGAAAGTTCACTACTTTATACATATTCCTCAGTGATAAATAGTAGTAATATGCAAAGATCATCATGCAGATGTAAATGATGGAGGGCATGTAAAAAGAACCAGTCTCAAGCTGATGCCTGTAGAGTTGATCCACAAGCTATATATGTTAGTGTGTGCTTTAGAGATTACAGGCAAGAACACCATAAAGTTAGCAGATATATAACAGGTGCTGTACATGAAAGGCACAAATTACAAACTGTTAATGCAGTACTGAAGGTAAAATAACCCTAGTTCGTGAAAAACCCTGTCAGTGTACGACATGGTAAAGACATACCAAGAAATTACCCTGCAACCCCAGTGAACCATTACTATCCCACAATTAACCACAAAAGGTGGAGGCAGTTAATGTCGTTTGATTAATAGGCAGAGGAAAAATGATGGAGGGAGGAAAAGGGGAAAGGGGAGAAATTGGATAAGAAAAAAGGGATAAAGGAGGTAGGAAGGAAGAAAGCAAAGAAAGAAGGAAAGTAAGTAAGAGGGGAAAAGAAAAGGAATGCGGCCTAGGGAGCAATGGAAGGAAGAAGGGTAAAAAAAAGGATAGGTGAGGAAAGGAAAAGGAAGATAGAAAGGGAGGGGAAAAAAGAAAGAGAAAAAAAAGAGTGAGGAAAGTTAGTATATAAGAAAAGAAAATTAATAGGAGAGGTAGGAGCAAAGTAAAGAAAAGGGCAGAGAAAGGAAAAAGGGAAGAAGAGAGGAGGGAGAGGAAAAAGGTAGTGGGATAAAGTAATTAGAGAAAAGAGGAAATTAGTACAAGGGGTAGGAGAGGAAGGAAAAGAGAGGAGAAAAGGATAAAAGTAGAAAATAAGTTAGTAGAGAAAAGGGAAATGTTAGTAGGAAGGATGAGAGGGAAGGGCATAGGAAGAGTAGGAGGGAAGGGAGAAGAAAAGGGGCTGAGAAGGAAAAAGAGAATACAATGAGATGGGTAAGGAAGGGGAATGGAATGAGAAGGAAGTGCAAAAAAGCAGGGAGAAGCATTGCAAGAGGAAGAACAGATGAGAAAAGAAGGGAAGAGGAGTGGGGGAAAGGGAAAGGGGTAGCACTAGTAAAGGAGAGGAGGTCTAAAAGTACGAGGTATAGGAAAGGGGGAAAAAAGAAGAAAAGGCAAAAAGGGTAGGGATTGAAATGAATAGCAATGAAAAAAATAAGCGGAGAAAGAAAGAAAGAAAACAGGGAAAGGTTAGTGGAGCAAAGGGAAATTTTAGTTGGAGGGCAAGAAGGAAGAGAAGAGGAGGGAAGGGAAGGGGCAGGAAGGGGAAAGGGATGGGTGAAGAAAAGGAAAAAGGGCAGAAAGGAAAGGGAGAAAGTGGTGCAGGAAAGAAAGGAATAGGCACAGGAATGATAAAGTAAGAGGATGGGAGAAGGGAAGGCAGGAAGCGAAAAAGATGGAAAGGGAAAAAAGGAGTTAGTGAAGACCTAGACCACACTATGCAACAGTCCCCGGCCTTCACCCAGGAGACACTGACATATGACCAGTAGCGAAGCCAAAAAGCAATCTAGGGCTGCCTGAATATAATGCTGGGTAGGTAAAACCAGGTGCTGCATGGAGCAACGCAACCATGCAGGTGAGTATAAGTGTAAATGTGGCATGTAGATAAAATGTGTAAGAATTGTGAGCAAGAGACGAAAAGAAATCACTAACCTCATGCATAATCCTACTACTTAGCTTTGAGATGAGGTGCACCTGTTAAGAGGCTTAAAATAAACGGGCCAGCTGCAAGTGCAGGAGATCTGCCGCATAACAAAAACTTTGTAGAGATAGGGTCCACTTTGTAACAAACTCTTCTTGGAAAGCCAATCCTCTTTATCAATCCCTTTTAAAAGTAGAAAGCTACCCATGCAAACAATACACACATGGATGCCATCGTACCATGAAGTAAGGAATTTATCCAAAGACCCAAGCATAGGATAAAAACCGGGCACACAGAAATGCCATTAGCAACTGTGTATCTATATGATCAGGCTCATGATATTACATTGAGCGCAAATACGTGTTAATTTTTGAATAGAGGCTGAGTGCCGAAACCATATGCTGCCGCTGGGGCAGAAAGTAGATCGCAAATAGCAGCACAAGTTGCGGCGATATAGTAGCAGGATAGCATTTAACACCTTAATGGCAAACTAACCTGGTGACGTTCCTACTTACCAAATGAATGAACTGACTGCTGCCGAGCTGCCTGCGTTGATCAACCGCTGCCAGGGAATGTAGCAACTGTTGGCTCGTAGGCCAAGAATATTCCAATAAGCACGGTTATATCATACAAGCTAACAGGTGCCTCGCATAACCACAATTACAGCCCGGTGAAACCCGGAATAATTATGCCAAAGTTGGGTGCATGGAATGTCAGTAAGTAACCTAGGATAAAGACAAAAAAATAAATAAAATATGCAGAAGAGGAGAAAAAGACTTAGGGTTAAAGAACATCACGGGTGGTTTATACAACTTCTGCAATGCCCAGCGCAGGGGTGACCAACGCTGAAAAAAACACCCTCCTGACAACGTGTTTGGAAGAACCATTGCACACTCCACCAGAACTGGAACACATGCTTACAGAGGAGTTTGAAGCCCTGTTCAAAAGAGTGGTGGTAAGCAACAATTATGTAATCCTGTATAGCAGCCAGGCATATAGTGATAATGTCTGAGACTAACAATCGGGTGACATTCTGGCCCTTAATAACACCCTTGCCTAAGGCCTCCGCCACTGGAACAGGACAGCAAACAACTTTAAGAAGGAAGTGCAAAAACTCTAAGATACTAGCCGTTAAAGTGCAAGAAGACAGGCAGTTTTCCTCACCAGAATTTGCTGCCCCAGATGGAGCATGAGGAATTATGTTGCTGCCCTATCCTGTGCAGAAACAAGGAAGTGACTGCTGCATGGTTGCGCAATTGGCATGCACGCTCGGAATATATCACAGTGTAGACATTTCGACAAACATAATTTTTCCGGGCTAGTGAAGAGAACGTGTATGCTTTGTAACTTAGCAATGATGGCAAGTAGGGAGTCCCTGTTGTTAAAAAAATCATTGCTGATAACCTGCTTTCCATAAACTAAGAAAACACCCTTGCTGCCTTCCCTCTCAGATTATTGCCCTAGTAACTGCTCCACGGCCCTCAGGTGCTGACCCTGGCGCAAGGCTAGGTTGTGAGCGCTAAGAGCCAGCCTAAAGTTGCAAAAACAAGAGATGGCAAAATTCACCAGCACTTGCCGGGGCCCTGAAAAAAAGGCAGACATAGTTCTTAATCCAGACCGCCTTCAAAATCTGGCAGGACCAGATGTGTAATTGAAAGTCAGGAAACCGCCAACTTGTCCGTCAAATAGATGCAATCGGAGAAGGCACACACCATTGATGAGGGCGAGTAATGGCACTAAAGAAAGGATAAGTCCACCCAAGCTCAGACCAGGTAGCAGAAACAATAAGAAATACTTCTGAAAAATACACCTCGTCGCTACCCACGCAAACAACTGTGCAAAGTGCCTCAACTATCTGAACTGCCTTCTTCTACACTGCTTAATCAACCACACAAAGGCCACCTTGGCCTTGTGGTAGATGAAAAAGGGGACGCCATGGCCAGCACTTGTTATTGTTGATCCATATCTGGAGCCTGGATATCAGGCGGTCGAGCCACCGATCTGAAGGATCCAGAAAGCGAAGGACAAACATAACGTTCAGAACAAAAAAAAAGAAACTAAACTAGCCTTCTCAAAATTAGTCATTTGATCCTTACACATGGACTAGGTGTCTTGAAAGTTCCGCAACCAAAGCTTGAGAGAGTCCCAGTTGCGTATCTCAAAGCTTCGGTCACCCAAATAAATCCCAAAGAAATGGCATCCAGCAGAGCATAAAAAGCCGAATCCCAAGCACTCGTGCTGGAAGATTGCAGAGAGAGGATAAACCCTAGACTTCTCTGGATTGAGAGCCGCGCCGCTAATCACCAAAAAATGATTGAAAATATCTAGGAATTTGCTAACATTGCGGACCGAGGCAAGTAAAAAACTAAGATCATCAGCAAAACTAAAGATTGGAAATAACCGGTGACCATGAACACAGATCCTGCAGTCAGCCATTGCCCGTGAAACACGCCGCAGAAGGGGCTCAACTGCTAAAATGTACAAAAGTGAGGAAAGACTATTCCATTGTTAAATTCCACTTTTCATGGGGATCTCCTCAATGTGAATAGCTTTATTTCTTACCATGCAAAAGCTGCCGGTAATCAAGGTGCGAATCCAGCGGACATAGTCTGGAGATAGGCCAGTCGCCTCTAATACAGTAAGCAAGTAGTAAAAGAGAGACGTTATCACAAACTTTGTGCTGGTTAACAGAAAAAACCAAACCATTGATCCATTCCTTTAGTTAAAATAGGTAACGCAGGAATGTGATGTTGGTCCCAATACAACACCCCTTAACCGAGCATGTCTGAAAGGGTGAGACCAAATTTAAAAGTACACCCTAAAGCCGCATAGCAAGAACCCGTGTTAAAAGCTTGCAATCGCCATTAAGAAGTTTAATCAGCCTCCAGTCATTAACCGTCATGGTAATGGCCTTTTTAAGGATTAAGTGAATGTAAACCATGAAAAAGTGTGGAGGGCAAGACTCTGACGCAAAAATCTTAGCATAAACATTAGCCAAGATAGGGCCAACAGACTACGAAATCTCTTGTAAAAATTGTAACCTAGGCCATCCACCCTAGAGCTGGACTGATCGTTAGAAACCCCAATAGCCTGCTCAATCTCAATAATCTGTATGGGGTGAATAACATCACCCTCCGCAGCCAGCAGCTGAGGCATGTCTCGGAAAAATGCACGAGCCTGCTTTGGATCGTAGAGGCATGGTCAGAACAGATAACAGTAGAATTTTTCAAGCTTCGAAGTAATATCAACTAGAGTAACAGCCAACCCAGTGACATCCTGCAGTTAGACAAGGACAACGATCGACGGCCTTGACACAGCGAGAGGCATAATGATCAAACTGGAAGATCAGGACATTAACCAACACCAGCCTAGTTGTAGAAAAGAAAAGCAATAACCCAAAACAGTAGCTAGAGAAAATGACTACACACCTCTTCAAGCAACACACCTGGAAACCTCAATGGTACAAGGATGCAGACACCATTAAACCAGTGGGAGCCGCTACTAAAATAAACAGCAAACCGGCTGCGCACTAGGTAAAGGATAGCATCAAAAAAACACCCTGAAACCTAGTTTCCTGAATGCAGTGGATTGCCATGGGATCTCAATCGAGCAAGGAATAAAAGAAACTATCATCCCGATAGGTCGACAAACCCCGGACATTCCCAGTTTTAATGGATACTGACATGAAAACAAGGTAAAGAAACTAACCCGTGTTGAAAAGCTGGTAACCCAACAGGTAGCTAAAAACTGAGGGTTAACAAGTCCTTGCACTTACGCAAGGCTAACCCGACTATTGCGCGATGCACTTGAGATATTCTCACTTCAAAGAAAATCCGCTCCCATCACAAGGAACTGCTCATTAAAAAAGTGGTGGTAATCCAAAACTGAGTGCAAGGATGTGCCCTGCTGCCGAGCAAGTTTCAACAAATCCTTAATAACTTTCTTAGAAGAACGGTTGTCTTCCGGACCATCCTCACCAGAAAGAGGCTGGAAACCCTCCTCCAACTCAGCCTCCTCTAAAGACGCAGAGAATGGAGGCAGGGTAACGTCTACTATCCCATCGCCGGCTCCATCCTCTCCCAGCGGAGAAGTGACAGCCGAAGGTTGTTCTGCTACTGGCTCCAACATCAGATCGCTCTGGCTCAACCGGCGCTCCTGGCGAATGACTAATACCGGGCTGCGATGTTTCCACTTCTTAGGAATGTCTGAACTATGTCCTACATCCATCCCTTTTGTAGAAGCAAGACAAAAAGAAGCCCCAGGCAGCTTGTCGACAGACTCTGCAGTAGGAAGCTCAGGCTGTCCCTGCCCTACCTCAGGAGCCCCAGCAGTAAGACCTAAGGTCTGCACAGCAGTAAAAGTCTCGCGACCCAAAATGGCTTTAGCAGTTGCCTCCCAGAGTAGAGTTTCAAAAGTTGGAAGCGTTGGTCCCAAAGGCGAAATTTCTTCCCCTGTGCCAAGCAACTCCGTTTCTGATAACGAAGAACCCAAAGGTTCACTTGGCTGTGGACAGTTATGGGCAAAGTGGATGGCCTCCCCGCACCGAAAACACTTCACCGGACCATATTGTATAACACTGAATTAGTGAAGTCACCGTCTTTAATAATCAGAAGCTGTAAAAGCGTACTTACCTCACAAAGGCGGTACGGTGGAAGGACATGACCGCTTGATCACCAAACACGTATTGCCTCTGTATCTGGGATTCCACAGTTGCGTAAAACGAAAGCGCATCGATCAGTTGCTTGTTTGAAATCTCTGGAGACACCCTGGTCAGAACAATCTTCTCTAGAGCCGCCATAGAAGTAAAGCCATAAAAGGTCAGAACCACGGATTAGAATAGGCATACTCACCAGTCATGCAATTCGTCCGTAGTACAGACATACACATGCATAAACCGTTCATCCAAACGGCCAGCTGCGATGATAAATTTCCTACCTAACACAGCATCAATTCTTTAATGTAGTCGATGACCTCTTTCGGATAAGAAACCCGCTGTTGACGCTCTGCAAATTTCCTGGACAGCTGGGCATCCACCAAACTAGCAGGCTGACGAGAAGCTGCCTCTGCAAATGACAGTGGTGCACCCACCAAAGGGGTTGCTGGTGCAGAGCCCACCCTGCCAAAAATGAACTTAAGAAAAACTTAAGAAAAATTCAACTTTTGAAGTGAAACTGCAGAAAAACTTAAGTTTTTTTACAGTTGAAAAAAAACGTTAAAATAACTTAAGTTAAACTTCAGTTAAACTTAAGTTTTTCTTTAGGGAAATCAATTTTGAAGTTAACTTAAGAATAACTTAAGAAAAACTGCAAAAAAAAGTGACAGAATAAAAAACTTCAAATTCACTGTAGTTTTATTACAAGTTATTTTGAAGTTTTTTTGAAGTTAGGGCAAGGCTG
>JAQGBW010002669.1:0-18910 GCA_034698625.1 Julus scanicus
TCCCTTCCATAGACCACGGACGACTTCATATCTAGAGTACGATTGGAAGGCCACCCTTCCAACCAGTCCAGCCAGTCGTTTGCTTCGGACTAAGATCTTGTCTAGCATCTGACTTCCAGGTGTCTTAGTGCCATTTAGCGTGACTCCAAGGTATTCGTAAGATTGTACAACTTCAATGCTTAGTCCATTCAGTGTCCACGATTGTGTTGATGTATCCGGGTTAGCAATCAGTATTTTTGATTTGTCCATGCTATAGTCTAGCTCAAACTCATCAGCATATGTATGACTGATATCCAGCATGTGCTGGAGCTCAATGGGGTCTTCAGATAGCAGGGCAACATCGTCTGCAAACAACAGACATGGTAGTAAGTTCCTTCCGATAGCATATCCCAACCCTGAGTTTTTGAGGCGTACCCCTAGTTCGTTAATGTAAGTGAGAAACAGGGTAGGTGACATCGGGCAGCCCTGCCTAACACCTCTTGTCGCTGGTATGCCTTCTGTCTGAAAGCCTTCCCAGTTTATCTGGTATTTAGTCTGTCTGTAAAGTTTTTGAACAATGTTAATCGTGTCTTGGCTGACACCATTAGATTGAAGTTGTTTCCATAGTTTTTCCCGGTTGATATTGTCAAAAGCTCCTTTAATGTCAAGGAAGCACATGTACAGAGGTTTTTTCTTACGGTGGGCCACTTCAATTAGCTGTGTGATAACAAAGAGGTTGTCCCCAATGCGTCGTCCAGGTCTAAATCCATTCTGGAATTCTGTCAGAGATCCATGTATTTCGATTTCTGTCTGTAGCCTATGTGTCACCATACTTGCAAATACCTTGTACACACAACTGCCTATTGCAATAGGACGGTAGCTACTAATATTGCGCTTGTCCTTTCCTTTCCCTTTATAAATAAGCTGGATTCTGGTCATATTCCAGTTGTCCGGAATTGTGCCCAGAAGGCACATATTAAGTGTCTGAAGTAGTGACACCCTACCATTAGGCCCCAATTTTTTTAGAAACTCATTGGGTATACCATCGTCTCCACATGATTTACCATGTTTCAGTTTTTGTAGGGCCCGCTTAAGCTCAGCCATTGAGAATATTGTGTGGGTTGGACTGGCATTAATACCAATGTGGTCTATATGTGTGTGTGTAGCAGTGTTGTCTGTGAATTGTAGGCCAAATTGTATAAGCTTTTCTATAATGTCTTTTTCAGTGTCAGCAATGTTTCCCCGTTGATCTTCCCCATTTGATGGTTTCGAGCTCTGATGTTTATTCTTTACATATCTCCAGAATTTTTTTGAGCCATCTTTGCCACTTTTGTGTATGTCTTGCCATAGTTTACTTTCATGTGTGGAAATACTCTTAGCAACTGCGGAGTGCGTTTTCTGCTTTCCAAAGATTACAACTTTGTTGACATTTCTGCCACTAGATGGCGCCACACGTAACTCGAGACTTTCAAATACCTTCAAACCGCTATATCTCCGTCAATTCTTGGTTCATCGTTCCAGTTTTTGGTGCATTCGACGCCAATTGATCTCCTCTTTCATAATCTGTAACAAAAAAAGCAAGTTTTAAAACTCAATGATAAAAAAAAGCTAAAAAAGCATTGATTTTGAGGGTTTTCAGGCTCTGGAGAAAAATCTATTTGTCTGAGCGTCGTTTTGAATGCAGATTATGAAGGAGCAGGTCGTTTGCAGTTTAAAACTCTAAAAACCACGAAAATCGAGTGATTATTAATGGAGTAACAGCGTTTTTAAGCTTTACTCGACAAATGAGAAACTGCTCCGCTAAACCATGCCCCCAAAATGCAAAGCGCTGTTTCTCAACTAATAATGGCTTGATTTTAGGGCTGTTTGCTGTTTTAGAATGATATTCGTCTCATCTTTCATAATCCGCAGTAAAAAAAAACAAGTTTTAAAAGTCCATGCTATCAAAATTCGAAAAAAATCATTGTTTTTGCGGGTTTTTTGGTGCTGGAGAAAAATCTCTTTAAAAAGTATCAATTTTTATCGCAGATTATGAAAAGGAGGGCGATTTTATTTCTAAAAAGCCCAAAACTGCGATAATCGAGTCATTATTGGCGGAGTTACAGCGATTTAAAGATTTCCTCGAAATATGATTGACAGCTCGGTTTTACCACCCCCCTCCAAAACTTTAAAGCGCAGTATCTCGGCTAATAATTGATTGTTTTTCACACTGTTTGGTGTTTTTTAAAGCTAACGATGCTCTCTTTTATAATCCGACGTCAAAAATACAATTTTTTTTTAAATATAACGTTCGTATAAAGCCAAAAACCGTTTTTTAGCATTTCGCTAAGTTATCACATATAATTTCACTTATATTACAAACTCGGTTTTTTATCATTCCAGATTTAGAAAGAGGACGTTACTAAAGTCAATGAAATGAAACAACTGTCAAATTCGAGGCATAATTTATCGAGGTGCATTGTTTTGAATATTTGGGGGGAGGAAGACGATGTGTGGGTGGTTATGTTTCGACCAAATCTTCAAAAACGATGTGTCTCTGTTAATTCTTGCACGCATAAGTAATAATTTTCAGTAAACAAGGGTCATTTATTCAATTGATTATCGTTGACAGGCAATGACAGAACGTTTCAGTTGTCTTAAATTTGGTTAAAAATTGCTCCAATAAACGCTAAGTACATTTTTTTAATACTTTTGTTTTCTGTAAGAGCAAATGGAATGAAATTTAAACAATTCATCTGAATGGTTTAAACTAAATCGTAAATTATATTAGCATCGTAGTTTTCTGTAGTTAAAACTTTACTTATATTTGATTCTGCAGGTTGTTTTGTTTTAAACGACGCTTTCCATTTCGTCGACTAACGCAACATTTTGCTCGATTTGAAATAGAAATTTGTGAACTTTCCCCTCTTCAAGATTCAGGAAGCAATTTTGGGCTCCTCAGCCCTGACTGACTACTACCCAACCATAGCCCAAAGCTGTGAATTTCTAGTGACTAATCTATTGTGGTATGTCTTGTCCCCTTTTGCTCACCACTCAATTTGCAGGTGAGGGGGTCATGACCTATGACTCTTACCAAAAACAAAAGGCATTTGTGCCGTAGGGCCCAGCATCCCTCCTTGTCTGTGACCTTTAGAACGACAAGTAGAACCAGGATTATCTCAAAATGGAAATGTACTATTTTCTATTGTGTTAAAGTTTGAGCCAATCGGATTCCCTGCTTAAGACCTAACCTCATTTCCCCTTGGCCCCTCTTATTTTGGAATTTTTAGACAAAAAAAATCATTTCTCACATTTGGATCAATCGAGTCACACTTTTACCAAGCACTGTACAATTTACACATTTATAATGGAAGGTAAGTTATTTTCTAAGCCAATTCAAAGCGTTTGTTTACTTTTAATTAAGAAAATCGTAAAGCACACCAATGCACCTCTAAAGGAAATATTATTTAAGCATACACGTATACCTATGTACTATCGTTCTTTTTAAAAGCAATTATTGTTTGTGATTTTTGAACATTTTGTCATTGATTCAAACAAATCACAGGCAGATAGATGTGTTTTAAAGTATTATGAAAGAATACGATTGAAATTATGGAAGTTTGCAAAAATAGGTACGATTCTATATAAAAAAAAATAAATAAAAATAAAAGAAATTATCAAATAAGCTAGTGTTCTTTCGCTAATCTGCCACAGCAAAGCACGATTAAATAAACACGTCCAGAAAATTAGTTTTGCAAATTAAGAAAAATTTGTACATTAAATGTGTGGCGTTTTCAGAGATTTGTTGCATTTGTAAACTTTAAATTTTTCACACAAACCACATTTTTTTCACACAAGGAGAAAGAATGAAAATCAATTGTTATTTTGGAAGACGCTTAAAATGTGCGAAAATATCATCTAAATGAAAATGAACAGTGGAAAAGGGTTATGATATAAAAGAAGGTCATGAAAAAACGTGTCACAGACACACAATGGCGTCCCTTGACTTTTAAGATTGGATCTTAAAAACCAGTTCCCAGAATTGTTTTGTTACCAGAGATTTTTTTGTATAAATATGATTGTAATAATGCGGCTTATAGGACAACATCAGTGAACATTTTAGTGGATGAAAGAGGCGCGCAGGATTTCTGCTAGTTTCATTCAATTGATTTTTTTTTAATTTCTAGTTTTCTTAAAAACTTACTTTATTGCCGGATTCCTGCTCCTGGCCACATGCACTTCGACTGTTTTGTGTGCATCGCTGAAGGGAAGTTTTGAGCAACTGGACAACAATGTTGCATCTACAACAGACGCGACTCCAATGTTGGACACTGCATCAGCACATCTTCCCGAAATTGATGGTAGCAGCATTTTATGTAGCACGTCAACAAATACGGTGACTCTGGAACCGACCAGCAGTACAGTGTACACGACCTTCACTTCGACCGAATTACGAGTGGTCAGAAAGTCCGTTGTCAGCACAGAAACCGTTTTCGCCAGCACAGCAACGGTCACTGCTACACCTGCATCTGAAGCTCTCCAGCCTTCAATAGTGGCCAGTTCCAGCGTCCAATTTGCACATTTGTCTTCGGCTTTTGCCCAGATCGAATCCAACGACGCCAACTCGACGACTTTGTTTGCAAACGCAGCTGCAGCCACGAATAACATGGCCGGACAATTGACGAACATTGTCCGCAGGGTTGTGACCATGACCGTGGGTGTCTTGCTCACACCCTTTGCCGTTTTTGCTCAACATATGAGCCAGAATGCGAATCAAACTGCATCTGCCTGAAATAACTTGTCCACAAAAGACCAAACGCCAACGCTGTTATTCATGTAGTTCACATTATTGCAGGCGTACTGTATATTAAAATATGTATTCCGAGAAACGCTCGAAAGTCAGTTTTGTTAAGAAATTTTATGCGTATGAATGACGTGTTTTCATTGTGATTTAAACAGTTTTGTAAACTAATTTTGATTACCAATTAAACTCTTCGGATATTTATCAATAGAAAATAGATTTAATTATTCTGCATAACAAATGCATACAACAGCAACCGCACGTAATACACATTCACACATCAGATATTTAAAACACAGTGATTATTGCATCTCCAAAATGTACAAATATAATGGGGCGAACTCATTTACAAACGATGTGCTTGCATCGGAACCTGCTGCGCCTAAATATATGCAAATTTGTATGTCATCTGTACAGTTATTTGGCTCATCACGCTCGATACAACAGTATAAAAATCGAACATGAATCGATACACTTTTTAAATCTCTTCACGAAGTTGAGAGGCATTAATAGTTGTTCGCAACTGCAAAAAAATAGCTGAAGTATAATCTTGTGCGGCAAACATGCTAAATCAAAAATTTCAAAACGAAAAAAGCCCTGACACTAAGCTCACCTGAATATACCAATTTAATAGACCTGATTAAAACAACTTAGAAGAGAAACATGATGTGGTCAACATTTAATGGATATCAAAATAAGTTAAACAAAACGCCATTTTATTGCCTTTTTATTTTATCTATTTTACTAATGCTTAATCTGACCGTATCGGTTACTTTGGCACGCAAGTGTTCTTTTTTTCATAAATTAATTTCCATATTCAGCAAATTTTACCCTTAAGGATGTTTACAAAAAATAAAAATCTGTTAGGGTCATCCCTAAAAATGAGATGGTAAAATTCAACTAAAAATAAAAATGGCCACAAATAAAAGACCTAAAACTGTACTGTGAAAAAAAAAAAAAAAAAAAAAAAGCTTCACATGGCACTGTGTGAGGAGCACTGAATGGCCAGTTGGAAATCTACAAACTTCCATATACTTAAATGCTGCTCCTAAAGATCTGTGATTCTGTCAATTCGATGTTGAAGAAATAAGATTACAAAACTTACAAATTCACTTTTGGGGTGAAGAATTGGAGGTGCACTTGGCTTGCTGTTCCATGTTGCCTCCAGCCATCTTCAAAACACTACGAGTTTTTTTGACTAGAAACAAAATAACACAAGAACAATTGTTTCACCGTTCAACAGTAATCTGAAAAAGACTACAAATTGAAATGACCCAAGTTTAAATAAACTAAATATCAAAGGACCCAAGTTACAAATGCGATTTACAGTAGCTGTACGACTAGTAATGCAATATTCTGTATTCACATGTATTAACCGACCTAATTTTTTCAACACGCTTCATTCAACGTGCCAGCATAGTAAAAAAAAAGCAAATTTCTACACTTACGTTCTTTCGCAATGAATTTTTCCATCTTAGCTTGCCGCCACTTGGCACTCTGTAAAGATAAAAAAGTATCGTTATGGACATTTAAAGCTAAGAAAAGTTACACAAAACAATTTAAGAATGCAAGTGAGTATACCTCAAGTTCTTCTAAAGCGCTTTCTGCCCTAAGCTTCTCTTTTGCTAACTCGTGATAAAGTCGCATCAGCTCCTTTTCTAGGTTTGTCTGGTTCTCCTAGATATACAAATAAATGAAGCATTATATATTTACATATATATTTACATATATATATATATATATATATATATATATATCAATTGAAGCTCGAAATGTGGCAGATAACGTGGATTTACAATGTACACTTTCTTTAAAAAAATCATAAAAACATGGGGGAAGAAGGAACACTGGGTTTCCCGAAGGATGACATTTGAAACAAAAAGTTTACTTGCCTCTTCCGTAACGGCCGACGAATCTCGAGATGCAGAGCCGAGGGGCACGAGTGGCAACGATACTGACCAAAACTTGCCCAACAGGTGGCACCCCTCCTGCAAGCACGCTTTAAGGGCATTGCACCCCAGGTAAGCCTCCTTCCAAGCAACATACTCTTCATCTCTCACTGTTTTCGTGGCCATGGAGTCCCCCTTCAAGACTATGAGGCGTTCTTTTGCCTTGCTTCTGACTGTCCGAAGAACGTTCAGCCCATCACAAATTGCTTTTTTCAGTGCACCATGGTCTGCGGGAAAACCGACGAAATACGGCTTTCTGCCTTCGTCGGAAAACTCTGTACCAGATACGTCCGACGCCGCTTTTCCACATGCTGGAAATGTCAGATTCTGGTATTGGGACTCTGCCGTAGCATACGGAACTTCCTTAGCAACGTTCATCCGTGGTGGAGCCGAGTTTACCACGGTCCAGTCATTGCCACCGAGGATTCCTGGCTGTAAGTAGGGAGTTTTCTGGGACGAGTTTTTGCGGTCCAGGCTAGAGAGCCGACTGCGGTCAGACTCGATGCCCAGATCTGGGGAAGAGTACACGTCGGCCTGCTCGGAGTTGTGATTGTGGCACCTCCCTGAAACGTATGAGAAACTGGAAGCCGTATCTGGGGAGCTGACCGGGCACGGCCAATGTTCGTTTCTGCTACTCTCGTCATTCTCTTCGCTTATGTTCAAGTGCAAACGTCCGCTCTCGTTGCACGTTGATGTCTTCTTTTCCAGCTGGACCTTCAACGCCTGATTGGTTTCCACGCTGCGCTCAAGCTGAAGACGCAGGGTCCTAACCTCGGACATGAATAGGCCAACTCCAGATTCGAGATCGACAACTTTTTTGGGGCTGTTGCCGTGTTCGGCACCCATTTTTTCGTACATCTGCAGTTCGATCTTCAACGACTGATTTAGAGTAGAGGCAGTTTCCAACTGCGTTTGCAATTCGGTCAGTCGTGATTCTGCCCTAAGAGTGTGACAAAAATAAAAGCTTTAAAAAGCACCCACATTTTAGAATTTCATAAAGGTTTCATAGGCTGTGGCGAATATTAGGATATCAGGCTGATTTGAAATATTTCAAATAAATAATCAGATTTTAAGATTTTTGTTGTTGGAATCTGTATGGAACGGTTCACAAGGTTCACCAAATCGATTCAAAAACTCACTTTAACTTTGCCCTTTGGATTTCATCTAATTCCTGCTGCCTAGACGTCAGAAGATGCCGAATCCTTTCGGCTTCCTCATCCTTTAAACTAATGGAATGTTGGAGTTCGCGCACGCGACACTGGAGCGTGCTTCTCTCCTCCTCCAGTTCTCTCTTGAAGTTTTGGCTGCACTCCACGCTCTTCTTTAGCTCTTCGGTCTGCTTGTTTAACAGTGTTATCGTCTGCTCGTAACATCTCTCGTTATGTTCCATCCTCTCGCACTTGCAGCTCAGCCTGTCACGTTCCGCCTCTAGTCCCGTGCTCAATTCCCGCAAATTTTTCAAAGCCGTCTCGTTGTCGCGCACTAATTGTTTGGCCCGCGTCAACGATTGATGTGACTGTTCTTGGGCGGCCCTGGCTTCAGCTAATTCGTGCTCATGTTTCAATGCTGCGGCCTCGAGGCGTTCTACTTTTCTTGACGATTCCTTGGACGACTGTTGCTGTTCGCCTAACATGGATTGGAGGGATTCTATGCTTTCCTTGTAGGACTCAAACTTCTCGGTAAAATGTTCAATCTGAAATATACATAAAAATAATAAATCAAGGGCTAGAACTATTTAAAGGTGATGATAAAGCGAAATTCTGCCATTGGAAAGGAGAGTTAAACTGAATAAACTGAACCGTACATCTGCCAACAATAGGATTTTTTCCTTACTGGCATCTTGTATTATCACATTTTGATGGTCTAACTGGGCTTTGTTGTCTTCCAACTGCTCATATAGCTTATGAATCACATTAGAATACTCTTCTTTAAGTTCAGCATTTCCTAAAAAAAAAAAAAGCCAAGAAAATAAATAACTGACACCATAATTATAACCACAATTCCATAAATTAATATCTACCTGTTGGACTAGCTGTTAGCTGTTTCTCGAACTGCTCCCTAAGCAGGTCATAAGCACGGATCGACTCCTCCAACCTCTTCTTCAGCTCGGAAATCTCTCGCGAGTATCTCTCGATTTTGAGGGGCGACTTTCCGCCTGATGACAAGTCGCCGCTTCTGCTTCTCAGACGCCTCTGGGGTTTCGACGGAGGTGAATGTGTAGTTTGCTTAGCAGCTGCAGGTGAACTGCCTAAAGTGGAATGAGCCAAAACAAGCTAAGTATTAATTAACACATTTAATCAGCTGCTTAAATTAGCAGGATTTATTTCGCCTCAAATTAAAAGAGACATTTAAAAACAACTTTGGAAATAATGAAATTATTAAATTGCTTTATTCAGGACTCCATACTTGAATGGCTTTTCTATGGAAATAAAACTCGTTCATGCCGTTTCATGTATTGTACCACGATCAAAATCAGAACAACATACCTGGCATCACTGAAGATTTGCTGCTACGGCTGCGATTCACGGGGAAGCCAGAAAACTCGGTCGTCAGTTCGGACTCTGTGTTGTTGCTGCTGCTGGTCATCTTGCGCCCACTAGGTGTCCCTTGAGCGCTTTCAAGCCCTATGCGCTGTTGAGACACATGGCGATCAGGTTCTGACCAGGAATCAGACTCGGACATTTCTTCCCTCTTCTTTCTGGCGCTCTCAAACATGTTAGTGGAAGACAGAAATGAGTGCTGCAACCCAAAAGTGGATAGGGAGCATGTGGGCAGTTCGTCTTCCACATCCACGGAGAGTGTACCATTTAAGGCGTTGACTTTTGGTTGGAGGATCAAAAGGTAGTTGTCCTCCAAGGTTTTTTTCTGCCTCGATGATGCTTGAAAACCCAAAGCAAGATTTCGACTACAAGATTTGGGCGTCCTTAAGTGCACGTCGGTGCCATCAGCCGGTGAATTAACAAGAGTCACAAAGGCATCTCCTTCGTGACCAGACATTGAGGAAACGGAACCGTTGCTGGACTCACGAATGACGGATCTCTGCCCAGCATCAGACAAGTCAGACAATGTAAATGTGTTATCCAGAGCTGGAAAAGGAATACATATACTGTAAGTATACTTCACGGCTACCTTCCTTTTCAATTTCGGTAAATACTGCACATTGCTTGAAACAATGTAGGTTTTTGATAATAATGAGTCTTGCAATTTAGCACAATATTTTGATGTCTGTCAAATTACAGAATATTCCTAATCAAATAAATAGTGTCACTCAACAGCAAAGTAAACTTAACCCAGGCAACAAGTCCTTATAATCTATTTTATCTGAGCTAGTCAATCTAATCAACATCAATTCATTCCTGCTGTACTTAAGTACCAAACTTTGAGCTAGTTGTTATCAATGTTTACATGAAACAAGCTTCTAATGAAAAATAAAAACTATAACTTTAGCAAAAAAAGTGACCCAGATTTTTAAAACGAAATTTATACTGACCCATCAGGCTTTGTGACAATGAGCAGGACAACTCCTTGGTCTCTTCCAACTGGCCTCGTATGGACGCCAACTTGTGCGGTGTGAGACTGCTAAGGTCAAGCATCCCATTCTCATCGAAGTGCAAGAGACCCTGTAGAAAGTCGGCCAGCTCCTCTAACCGATGCCTGAGAAGTTTGCTTGTGTGATGAGATTCTGCGATGCGCCTACAGGGGTCCGCATCCTTGGAAAGCAGCGATTCGCTACACATTGGCATTAGGATGGGATCACTTTGGCAAGAAACATCCACGGTGATGGGTCGAGAGAGAAAGAGCTGCTCAATTTCCGACCTCAACTTGTCAAGCAATTGGTCCTTGTCGTCCACAGCACGACTTAAGAGTTCCAAACCCACCCTTTGAGAATATGCAGATTGTGGCACGGAAGAAGTCACTCCGCTCTGATCCATACTTAGGGACGGAACATACTTGTTGGGTGTTACCGGCGCGCTGAAACTGGCAGATTTACATAACGCGACAAAAGGGTCGGACTGCAGCCCTTCAACTGGAGCACTACTGCAAGATGCTTCCTCCAACTTTGACTGAAGATTGGCGACTTCCTTCTTCAACCTCAAGTTGGCTACCAAGAGAGAAGCCGTGCTCTCTCGGACGTGACTTTCGCGGATCAAGTCAAAGTGGTGGAGCTCGACTGGCGACGAATAGCCGGATTTACACAACGCCGATTCGGGTAGAGAAGACTGCGTGTGGGAATCTGTGTTTTGCCCGCACATGACGGTTATCTTGCGCAGGACTTTGCCTAGCTTCGAGAAATCGTCCAGCAAGTGAATGACTTTTTCGTTCTCCAGCAGCGCCTTTTCATGACCCAGATCAATATCTTCGAAACACATTTTATCCAGGTTGGATCTAATTTGCTCGAAATATTCTGCAAGAGAAGACAGGAAAATCGTTTTTGTTTGTTCAACCATTATGGTTCCGAATTTATTTTTCAAAAAAAAAAAAAAAAAAAAACGTTTTAGAAGGAAAGCCGCTTACCATCTCGCATTCGCAACTTTTCCTGCAAATCAGCAATAGATTCCTTGTTCTCCAAAAACAAATTGTAAATTGACTTGTTTTCAATGGCTTTAAGCTTCAAATCGTTTTCAAGCTCCTAAAGTTAAAGAACAAAATGTGATGGTATATAAGGAGAACCTGGGCCGACGGTGGGAGAGTCAGTTCTCGGGGCCTGATCAGGTAGATCAGCCGCTTTTGTAAGTCTGCAAGTCGGCGGCGTAATGCTGCAGTATTGTTTTAAGTCTTAGTTAATAAACATGATTAAAGTATATAACGGCTGTCCATGGTAGCAACACTTGAGACCTGTGTCACGGAGTGCTACACCCTTACAAGCCCATATAATGGAGTTCAAATCCAAAACCACTTGGTAACAGAAACCTAATTGTTTAAAATAGTTTTCATAACGTACATGATATATTTCGATATTAATGATCATTTAAGCAGCTTTGTCATATTACCAACGAGTTGATTAAAGGAAAAAGGAAAGGGGTAAAGGAAAGTAACGCTTTGAATGGTGAACTTTAAGGACTTGACTGGAATTTACTACTTGTATGCAACTTACGTGTAAAGCACCGTTAACCTTCTCGAGCTCCTTTTCAGCATTTGATAGTTTTTCCTTTTTGTCGTGTATTTCAATATTGAATCTGAATTCTGCTTCTTTTGCCTGCATTGATTTTTCCTCCAAATCCGATTTCAATGCTTTGACGGTATTTTCGTTATCAGCTGTTAGTTCATTCATCTTGGCTGAAAGCTCCTGTTAGTAGATAAAATCTTTATAACAGCTGATACAGTCCTTTATAAATATGCAACAGACACAAAACAAAATTCACCTCAAAGTTTTTTTCAGCTGATGAAAGCGAATCTTGCAATTTAGCAATGAGTTCATCCTTATAAACACAAACATCAGTCTGAGACTTTAACTTGGCCTTTTCAGAAAATAAGAGTAATTCTCATTTTGTAGGAATTTCATAAAATAATAATTTTAAAACACACAAAAGTCCCATTATTACCAACCTGTAGCTGCTCACAAAAATCGCTTATCTTGTTATTTTCTACTTGCTTTTCAAACAGCAGAGCCTGGAAAATTGAACCCTGATATGTTAGTAAGGTACCTTGTACAGTCCAATGTTATTATTGTTGAAATATTTCATGTCTTAAACACTGTTTCGTTAATATTGTAGAAATGTAATCAGTTATACGAAACATCCAAATTTCAGATATTTAGGTACTCAACGATTCTGATGTTTTAAAAAGAATAAACTGATAATTTATTAAGTGAAAAGCATCAAAGAAGACTGCTTGTGCTTCTGAAGCTGCAAATGAGCAAAATAGTTGCACAGTAACTTTTGAAAATAATGATGGATTTTTGAAAATAACGTTCTGTTGTAAACTCAAAGCAAAAAACAACAGGTCAAATTTTGTCACAAGTTTTCTGAATCCCACACAATTGATCAATGCAAAACTGACAAAACTATGTTATTGAGTATAGCTAGCCAGATTATACCATGCAGTTCATCATTTAGCATAAAAAACAGCAATAACAATACAACATTATTCAAGTTCCAAGCATATAACAAAATCTTTGATATGAATTGTCCAACACAAAGCAAACATTCAAGAAACCAATATGACAGATTCAGTCAATAAAAATTGAGTAAAAGCATAAAACAAAGGGAACGCATTCAATTCAACTTCAATCATTGAAGAAAATTAAACAGCATAGAAGTGCTCAAAATAATGTTTCCTCGGCAGCATATAGAAAGCTGAACAAAGCAGGTTTTAAATCCATTGAACCAGTTTACACATGCAAATGCATATAAAAGCCCAGCAATCCAATTCAGCGCACTATAAACGTATCTGTCAGGCAGCATGCATCACGCAATCTCATTCCCCTCCAATTTTCAAGCACAGAGTGGGGTTTTAAAGGTCTTACTTCGTGTTGAAGAACAGCATCGCTCGAATGTGCCTCATTCCTTTGGTCACCGGAGAAGCATTCGCCATCAGATAACTGAAAAGAATAAACCCGTGGATGTTAAAACAAAAATCGAAAAAGCAAACAAATTATCAAATTTCATGAATCAAAACTTGCATTATTAAACTGAACAGATTGGTAAGGATGTAAGCATGTAGCAAGATTCTAATATACTTCAAACATTCAAAATCAACTTACTGTGGGGGCAGCTCCGTTCCTTGACGTGATGCTGGATCCGCAGCTCAACATTCTCGTCGTTTCAGATTGTGCCTCCAGTTGTTTGTTCAAGTCTTCCCACTACAAGAGTCATCAAAAAAATAGTAGGCTCCTGTTTGGCAACCACCCCTTCCCTAATGGTTTAACGAGAAAAAAACTTTTCAAGAAATAAATACCTCTTTGTTTTTTTCTTGGACAAGTTCCATTAATCCCCGTATAGCATTATTACGCTTCAGTTTATCTTCCTCTAGTTTCGTCATACGTTCGTCTTTGGAAACCATGACAGAATTCAATTCCTTGGGGTAAGAAAACATTTGGTGCCTTGTCAAAAATAATTAATATCCGGAGGCATACTAAAGAACATGGAATCAATATTGTTGAAAAGAAACATTACTTTGATCGTGTCTTCGTACGTTCGAATTTTGCCACTCATTTCTGCAAGCATGGCCTCCATATTCGATACTTTTTGTTGGAGCGATGAAATCTAAGGAAAACGTAATTGTTAGTTACTAACGTTGTTTTGCATAATAACTAAAAATCGAATTTTATTTATTAGTTGGCTAAAACAAATTACTATGACTACTCACATCTGATTTGTCGTTATTGTCCACAGTCAAATCGGCAATTGAAAAAGCTTGCCGAAACCACTCTTCACTATTTCTTTTGGAAATACCTGCTTGAGGGCCTTCTATCCTTTCCAATTGCTATAAATTGGCAAAATTTAAAATATCGTTTAGAGGTAAAGCATAACATTCTGGCCGGTACAAAAGGCAATGACAAGAGATGTGTAATCAATTTTTTAAGTACAAAATGTCAGTAATACTTTTTCCAACTCGTCAACCCTTTGTTCAAAATGCTTGTGTTCTTTCTTGGTTTTGTCCTTCAAACTTTTCAGCTCAATTTGGTGCTGATTTTCGAGCGTCTCCAAGGCCTGGGATGCCGAGCATAACAGACTCTGTTTATCAGCAAGCTCACACTTGAGACTTTCCAATTCAACCTGAAAATTTAAATATTTGTTCAAGCCAATTTCACTTTTCCATAATAAAATTACATTTTGAAGATAATCTTCGTTTTCATTGATTACTCTTAAAGTGCACTTTATATACATTTCAGAGGCAATTCAGTTATCACACTGGAGGACTTTAGACAATAAAATGCGTAAATTGGGATCATTTGTCATAATTGTGAATAATTACAACTTAATAATTTGTAAGATTAATCCACTCTTTCCTGTTAACGCCATTATATATTTTTGAAATGAAATTAGAAAATATAATTGAATAAAAATGTATGTCAAACATGATTTGCCTCTTTAAGATTTAAAAACTTAACCATAATTCTTTCTAAATTTTCAACTTCTTTAGCACACCTTGAGTTCAATGTTTGCTTTGCCAATATCTTCCTCCTTGCCATAGGTTGCAAACTTCTGTTGCATCTTCTCCTCCATAAAATAGATGCGCAGCTTCAAGCTGAAGTTCTCCTTCTTCAGCTCGGATATTTGCTGGTCGTATTCCTTCATGGTGCGTGTTCGGAAGGGTGAAACGTGCCCCATTCTGGACAGGACGCTCGCTAGTCAATAATAAACAAAGCTCTAACACTCAAGGAGATAAAGCAGTCTTATCTCTCAACCAAAAACATCATGCGTTCAGAATATGCCTCAGTTTCATTACTGCCTGCCATACGAAGGAGCTTACCAGCGTCATCGTCGGTGTAATCCAGTTGATGGTTGTTCATGGAGGAAAAATCTTGTAACTGGGCAGGATTAGCGCTGCAAAAGACAAAAGTTAACAGGAATAAATTTTCCGATCGGAATGCTGCAGCACACCGAACTAGAAGGTACGCATTTCTTTTGTACAATATCAACAACATTGACAATTGGGCTGATAACAGACATAAATAGTGATAAGGCCCAATGCCGCAGCAAGTCTGTGCATAGAAATTTCATTTACCTTTTGTGCACACCTTAAATGGGTTTTTTTCATGTTTAGAATCGATCGCAGAGATGGTGCCCAAGAAAGTGGCCATCCGATCGTTCACTCCTCACTGTTGCCAAATTGGCATTATGGCGAACTAGCCATCATTTCTCATATTGTATTCAACATTTGCCAAAATCTGCCCAACCTTGATACCTCGCAATTCAGGACAAAAACACTATGCTATTGCAATAAAGAGCTGCATAGATATTCCAATTTAAAATTTCCATTAGAGGATGAAAGGGGAGCGATTACTTCACATTATTATAGAGGCAATTCAGCAATGGTCCAAAGGTACATCCTCCACATCCCTCCTTTCGGCATGGTTTTTAGACCGAGAACTAATCGTTCGTCCACAATTACCGTGCTGCTATTTCACAAGTTGGCAAGAGAACACAAGAGGACAAGACGGTTGAGATAGACTCAATGCCAAAATATCACATTGTGGGTCTTGTATCTCGCCATGAACATTTCGCGTTAACAACCTCAGAATCGAGAGCGTTCAACCGCATCGCACAATAGCCCAAACCCGTGCTTGCTGGTCCCAATTACCCGTTACGAGTGGCCTTTTCATTACAGTTGTTAGCATGTGCCATTTATTTTTCTGAACGACTCATGCAAATCCCCGAAGACCGCTTATGAAACGAAACTCCTCGTTGATGTGTTCTGGAATTTGCACGCCAACGATTAGCGCCAGGCGGATTTGGATTTGAGCCAGAAAAAAAATCAGTTATTAACGATAAAAACATGACATTTCCTCTCCCTCTCATCTAATGATGTGATAAACATCGGATGACGATTATCCGTGAAAATAGTATTACTCAAATCACATCAGACTCTATGCAGTTGCTGGATTCGTATGCCCAGGAAGAACATATATTTGAGATAAAACCAGACACAGTATTTTCAGCTGGATTTAGGCCAAACGATGAACATAACCAATAACAAATTCAATTTCATTTTTTTTTTTTTAACGTAAAGAATTTATAAAACGTCGTTTTACATTGCATCGCTAACTTGTTCAACATTTTCAAGCGTAAAGACCATTTAAATGTAACGCAATCACGTCCAAAACCTAGGATTCAACCTACAACATTCATATCCAAATGAGGAAACGAAACCATGAACATAAATCAGCAATTAACAAGTTTGGCCATAAAAAAAAAAAAAAAAAAAAAAAACTAACATAACAAAACATGAGGTACACCAGAGTAAAATAGGTAAAAGCACGATGGCGCGTGGGCGCCTTTAAATTCAAAATTTAAACATTCTTCCCCGAAGGCAAGGGCGGATTAAAGATTTCCATTTTCCAAAAAAAGGTAACGTGTAATTATGAAGAAACAACGAAGACAGCATAATCTATATCGGGGATTTGTTATGTAAGTATTTTGATTTAGCATCTTACCCTAACGTAAGGCCTCCTCAAACGCCGTCCTTTACAGCGATGCCAATTTTAGAAAAGCTTTAAACGTAAACACATGGCTATAACGAAACGAGACTATATGAACATGCGGAGAACACCCTTTCACGAAAAAGATTAAACTTAACTGATATTTTTTTTAAATCCCGAACTTGTTGACGTTAATTCGTATTTTAAATGTCACGCGATTATTTCAAATATGAAAACGCCATGTAAATGGAACTTCCAAAAAGAATAAATATGCATAACAAATGCGTGCTGAGCGCACATGTTTACCCGTTTATCCTATTATTATTTTTGACAAAGAACAGAACTAAATCTTTACTGCAATGTTAAAATTTCGAGAAAAAAAATTATGCATGTTTTGGTTTATCTTTTTAAACCGGAAACATACACCAGAGACTGAGCACAGATATTGTTTTGAATTTTCTTTAATTAACATGTTAAAGGATTTGTTGAACATGTATAGAAATCCTAACTTTTCTCAACCTAAAAGTTTTAACCTAGCTTCAACTCGTGATCTCAAACTTGACTTGGAATCTCTGCTTATTTAAAAGAATGGAAATCATTCAAAAGAATGATATGGAAAGTCACTTTGCAATCACATTCCATGTTCAATTTTCTCTATGGTTAAAATAAAAATAAGCCTGAGAAAAAACATTGAACAGAAGTAGAAAAATGTATACAAGTTCCATTTACACTTCATTACAAAGTTCTTAATTTGTATGCAAGGTTTATGATGACCGAAAAAAAAATAATCGCAAAGAATAAGTTAAAACTTGTTTTGGTTAAATGTGGCCATCCTCCCTGCCACTGAATGATCGACGGGTACATCGATTTAAAAATAGTTACAAGTTACAAAAAAAAACCAATTAAATTATATCTGACATGCGATGGGAATTGTTTACGGGAAAAGATGGAAGTAACGTAAACACGGTATCATATACGAGACAGCCATGCACAACACAGGCACACACAACGTTGCGGAAACTACCTTCTCGCTACTTTTAAAGTTCAAAACATGAACCATGAGCAGGATGAGGAAATCGATATGGTGGCCGCCAGCTTCTGGTTCAACAACAACGATCTTCGAGAAGATTTTTGAAAACAGTTGTAGGTAACACCGCGACTGATACGAAACCTCCTCTCAAAGATGCTCATGCACTTGGGCAGCAAAGCAAGCCTGCTTATTTTTGGAGGGTGCGTTTCCGGAACACACGTAGTCCAACTCTCCATGTGTGTCTTTACCCCCTCGATCTTGTCTCATTCCCCTCTTACAAATTGGAGGAGGGCACCTCCTAAATTTCTCGCCACTGCAAACAGCCTTCGCTTTTCTCCCCTCAAAAAATCTAAATTTAAATCTGAGATTGCGGGCTTGCAGCTCGTTTGCTTAATTAGAAGATTTAGGAAAACAGATGCTGTCCGCCTCTTAGGCGAGTGTCTTTGGGGATGATGGTTTCAAGTACGTGCTGAAAAGTTCAATGTTCCTTCAACTCTAAACTGAAGTACTGCATTTTCCATTCATCCTTCCCCCCACCCTTTGACTCGCGATTGGACTCTAGTACTACTGATCCAAAATCTCATAAGGGATGCCACGTGACAGTGAGATTTAATCCATTTCATGCTCCTTTGCGATGACATGGCGGCACAATCACATGTGTTGATGATTTACAATAATGGCGTAATTTTATTCATCAGAAACAGCGACAACCATCACTATTTTGTAAAGTAAAAGTAAAGGAGCAAAGGCAAAAGCAGAAGAAAAATATAACTAAGTTTAACGCTTGAACCACACACACATTGTCGAAAAATGTCAGTAAGTATTTTTAAAAATACAGTTTCAAGTGTTGTATTCAAAAACATATCTTCAAGAATAATGTTAAATGCGTTAAAGCATGTGAACGTCTTCTAAAGTCTCCTATGCCATCAGGGGTTGCTGAAGGGGAATAAGGATAGTTTAATGTGGTTGCCCCTAAGGAAGTTTTCTGTAATATACAATTCAAGAGTAAGGTATATACTGCGTTTACATGAGCACTGAAAGTACTTTAATTTGAGATAAATAAACGTACCTTAAACCAAGTCTAAAAG
>JAQGBW010002670.1:0-18905 GCA_034698625.1 Julus scanicus
GCAAAGTACTTTTAACACGTTTACATGGCTGACTCAATTGAAGCAAAGTACTTTTAAGTGCTCATGTAAACGCAGTAATTTACATATATTTGAAAAATGGCGGCTGAAACAAACCCGGAGGGCAAACGTTTTTGCATGTTTGTAAATACGTGTATACATACATGTACCTCCATGTAACTACTCTTTCCATGGCATCTTACCATGTTCATTAACAACATGTTGCCTTTTATGTCTAACAGTATATTACATAAAGGACCATAAAGGATCAATAAAATATTTAGAACTGTATTCATTTTGTTTTGTTGTGTATTTCATCAATTTATTAAGGATATTTGTTGCAATGCATTATCAAGTAAACATCAAGGTGAGGTACCAGATCTAGGTGGTACCTGGTAAATTATGTACCATTTGTAAGTGTACATGGTTGATCATGTACCTCTAATAACCGTACCTTGTAGCTTATGTACCTTTCAAAATTGTACCTCATAATATGAGTTACTATGATACCCCATATCTTTGCAGGTACATGGTACCTCCTACTTTATGTAGGGATTTTTTTGACACATGTACCTCTTTTATATGAGTTACATGGCTAAGAGTGTGCCTAGCTCAACAACCAATTTAGTTTTAGTGTCCGTAATTGCGACTGGATCGATCGATAAAAACGTGCAATACCGTAAATTAGCCGTTAAGATAGTGAATTTTATTAACACCATAATGTTTGCATTTGGTCAAGCTCAATTAGCTGTTGTTCAAGCTTATATTGCTTGTCATTGTACTGCTCATCAATGACCTACTTGTTACATCTGTAATTCTCGACAGACTAAAATATACGAGACTCATCAACTCCTCATTAGATAAAGGAATTCCAGTATAAAAAAAATTAAGTTTGCTCTAAAGCAAATGAACATACTATGCAAGTCCAAAAATATGGGGAGGGGGTATAAAGTGCTAGATCCACTTCTCCCTTCCCCCGAAATCCAAGAAATTGTACAAGTTTCAAATCGAATCTACAAAATATATGAAAGGGGAATTGTACTTTTTTTTTGCTTATAAGTAGCAAATTTTTCCTTTTAAGATTTACACATATTCAGGATATTGATCTACGTGGTCACCCTTTGGTTACACATCCATAGTACATTCTTGGCTTATTCCCAAGAGGAAAATGTATATGTTTATCTTTTTGTACAGTAACATGCACTAACATGTTCAAACAATATGGCGGTAAGGATTTAAACACTTATCAATTTTAACCTCTGTACAGTAGAACCTGTCTAAATGCATCCTGTGTAAGTGAATAACCTATCTAAATGCATCCTGTGTAAATGAATAACCTAACTAAAAGTATAAAATGTTCTACCTGTCTATAAACCTGTCTAAATGCATATTTTTCACCGGTCCCAAGAGTATGCATTTAGACAGGTTCTATTGTATTAACCTCTGTAGAAACGAATATTTTTCCATTAAAAGTAAAACACAACACAATTTTTCTGCATTAAAGAGCGATTTTTAAGTTTTAGAAATGCTATTTTTCTGGGTTAAAAGTGAGATCTTTCTTAGCTAGTATAGGTTTGCATTTTATGTAAAATTGCGATTTTTGTTTCAGAAATTTAATTTTCTGTGGTAAAAATGCAATTTTAATTCAGCTGGACCATTTCTCGGCTCTGCCTGGCACTATAATATTGACAATTCTAAATACATGACCAAACTATTCCAGCCCAAGATTCTAGACCCTATGATCCCTAAACCCCCTAAATGTGATATATATATACGGCCTTGATACTGTGTATTGAATTTCTATGGGCTAGAGATAATCTATTGCCGATTCTCAATTTTTTCGTGCGCAAATTTTTTTTAAATGGAGAAAACTCAGAAAATATTTCACCAATTTTGTCTCGAGAACGACCAGTGACTGAACGGAGCATAACTTGGAAGGACCTCTCAAAAGAAAACTGAATAGAAGGGAAAGAATCCACATCGCCTCACAAAGATTTAAAATTTAGTTGTGATAGACCAGACCATGTTTACTTTCGTTAAAATTTACTTGAAAAAAGCTTGCTGAGCTTATTATTCAGCGCCTGTGAAGCTTACCAAAGCCCTAGCACAGAAATTGTTGAAAAGACAGCGGATGATAGTTAATCAGTCTATTATTGCAGGTGACTGGTGAATTCAATTTGGTATAGCGACAAACAAATGAAAAGATTTTATATCTGACAAACCCAGACAATCTATGCGTCGCATCCTCTCTTAGAGAGAGTAATTTCCAGCCAGAATTTCCATTAAGTTTAGGATTCAAGCAGCGAAGAAAAACAGTTAGGCGGGGGTAGACGTACAAGCAATTTGAGTCACGTGAGTGCCATCTGTCAGAAAACTGCACCTTAGATGAAAGAAAAAAAAAACTAGCGAAATAGTGAAGGATGGTGAATAAAGATGGATAAGAGAGAGAAATCCGAGGTAAACACGAAGCACAATGGAAATACCATGGTGAACCCTACACGATGCACTAAATTCCAGGGCATTATCTCATTTGCGTTGACACGTGATGCATGAAGGATCGGTGAAACATTAATTCTTCGTGGAAAAGAAACATTTTCTGCAATCCATCACAAAAATGTGTAGGCGCAAGCCTTGGGGTTTCGGATAATCAAATATATCCCCGTTATATATATATGTTGCATACCAATGATGTAAGTGTACTTGAAGGCTATTTTTCGTATGAAGTACCATGATCGAAATGATTGTTTTAAACCACGGCGTTTAATTATTTAATACCGTCAAATGTGGATACTTTGGATTTTCTTCTCCAAATCGGTTCCAAAATTATCTCAACATTTGGGGTAACTTTGAAACCAGGGTGTTTTTCAATGCATTATATACTACCTAGTGGAAATATTATATAGGGCCATAGTATCTCCAATATACGTCCTTTTCCATACATGTCTGAAAACGTGTATGGCCATATAGTATGGCGCTTAAGGCCCATATATGGAGTGGATGTGCTCACAAGGTGAATGTTGTGATAATACAAGGTTGGCAGCTACTTTATTTAAACCTTTCCCCGCCGAAAAATCAAACAAAAACACTTGGGTACCCACTTTGTGAGTTAAATAATAAGAAAATACACAAAAAAATTATGGAAATTGCTGAATCTCTAGTTTGGGTCAGTCCCAAATTCCCCTGCTCATGACAGCACAGTAATGCATAAATGTCAACACTGATTCATAAAAACGTAGAACCCAATAAAAAAAATCGTTACTTCGTGAAAAATGTTTTGAATTAAATGAAATTTAGCACTTACATAGAACAATAGTGTAGGAATAAAAATTAATTATGAAATGTGCTCAAAATGTTCTCCGGTGACCTTTACGCAAGCCCGGAGTCTTAACACGCCATTCTTTGATTGACGAATCGATTATTCGCTGGTCGAGTTCAATCCAAGTTTTTTTAATTCGTAGTTTCAAATCATCGATATTATTAATCTTCGATTTGTAAACCTTTTCCTGGAGAACTCTCCAACTTTTGTGGTCCACTGGACTTAAGTCCGTGATGTGGTGGGTAATGATTGGGTTCTATGAACTGCGGCGTTTCCCATTGCAGAAGTATACCTGTTTCTCAAGCATAGCGAGTTTGTTGAAAATTGAAAAAATCCGACATACGTTTTTTGTTGATACACTATTGTTATATATTAGTGCCAAATTTCATTTAAATCGAAGCATTTTTCACGAAGTTGCGATTTTTTTGGGGGGTTCTACTTATTTATGACTCACAGTGTATATGTTTTAAATTCACCTGAACAGAAATTGGAAGTAAACCACAATATGACGAAAGAGTGTTTCTCTTCACCTGGTTAAAAAAATCCATTGAAAAACAACAACTAGCCCAAAGTTACCTCCACGTGTTCCCAACTTTGGGATTACTAATGGAATCAAATTTTGCTGAAGAAGATCACTATTCGACAAATATACTTGATAAACAAGGAATTTTACTTTATCAAATCGATTTTGTCGTAATTCCATGACATTTTTAATGGAGATAGAGAGAAACTTATAGGGACATCGATATTGACGATATGCATGCTTTATAGATTGAGAATATACTTTGTATCATAAAAGACTCATATTTTATGTCTCGAACAAAAAAAAAAAAAAAAAAAAAAAATGGAAATAGCAAACATGATGCTTGAACAAAGAATATTCATTATGGTGAAAACATCTTCAATTTTGCGTTGAAAGGTTTTGCCATAGTGCTTGCCCATGCATGTACTGTACATGTTTGACATATGTACAGTATCAAACTACGTTTTATGCAAACAAACCATTACTGAAAATTGCATACAGAAAGGGGTCCCATCAAGCCGGCCTTTCGCATTTCAAAAGCATGGATTTTCAGCTAAGGGGCTTTGCACTTCGTGGCAATAAAACTAACAAAGCCGAACAATTTATCACTTCAAAACGCTTGAAAGCGCTTAGTGCTGGACTATTTCGTTCTCCAGAGACCCTTATTTTTCGCCTTGTTTAGCCGGTGCAGGGGTTTAACCCCAAAACTTGTCAAACAATTTTTCAATTTCATCAATGCAAAATCAATATGACGTGCTCTTGCCATACGTATACACTCAGCAAAGTACATGTCCAAACAAGGTCAACTTATATAGCCTCTACATCGTTGCTATTACAGTTGAGTGGGAATTAATGGCCTATAAGCGTTCACGGATTTCCTGAAGACGGGGTAAACCCATGCAATAGCTGTCTCAGATGGCAAGTGCAACTTCGTCACAAACTGTTTTCCTGATTGAAATGGATGGTCTTAGACATAGAAAATGTTAAATATTATAATTGGCTTTTATCACTGAAAGCAGGCTGCATTTACTCAATTTGGGGGTCTAACTTTTAACTGTCATAGTTCTTTGTTGTTATTTTTCTGTAATTGAATCATTATAATAATGGTTAGGTTTTCAGATTTCTGGGTTGCATATGCAGTATGGGCCTCTAAATTTGCAAATTAATTACTATTCATATCTATTAAAGAGAACTGATACGACCATTCTCAATTACGATGACAATTTCATCAACTGAGAGGATGATAATTTTTTTAATCCATAAAACCGGTTATGTGTAGTCAACATGAAATCCATTCTTACTATTTTAATATCAAGACTCGTATATGATATATGTTATGGAAGATAATTTATATCATATTTTACCATCATTTTATATAATATTTCATTATTATACATTTATCTAATATTTCACTATAATATATTAATCTCATATTTCACTATCATATTTTTATCTCATATTTCACTATCATATTTTTACGAGTTGATCAACCTGGCTTTGCTCGAGATTCGAAAACGTATGTAATAAGAATTAAAAATTGAAAAAAATTGTTATATTTAAAAAAAATTATAATGAAACTATATATGGTTAGTTAAGTTAAAATATAGCTAACCATATATAGTTTCATTATAATTATAATATATATGGTTAGCTATATTTTAACTTAACTACTAATCATAACTTAATCATTGCTGGTACATCTGTCAAGATGTACTGAAGTGCCAGTAAAATATATTTTAATTTAAATAATGAATCATTAGGTTATTTATTTAGTGTTGCTATGTTTTTGTTTATTTGTATAATTTTAATTAGCAAAATTATACAATTATTGTGTAAGTTATAAATTTATCCCAAATATTCCAAATTATGCTTGTGATTTGTGTGGCGAAGGGTTGAGGATATTCCACATGTGTCACATGCCACCTGCTCAGCTCTAGAAGACTTCAGAATGTGTAGGGAAATTGCATCTATAGAAGAATGGTTATGGGAGGCCATTTTAATCTGCCAAATGTTTTCTCTTGAGGTGGTTTGGTTTAAAACTAAAAGTCAAACAGATCCTGCATATCTTGTAGTGCAGCAAGGATTACATACACGCACCTGGGGAGAGTGATCTGACAAAGTGAAGCGTAGAGGATAGTATGCTTATCGCTACATATATGTGTGGCATAGTAGGGCCTCCTTATAGGGGCACTCGTGTTAAAAGGGTTAGCTACTCGATCAGAATTAGGTTTTATTTCATTTTTTTTTACGAATATTGATATAATTTTGAATTTTTTTTGTTCACCAAGGTTTTGCATCCAAATTTGCTAACATTTGGGTCTAAATTGAAGCCGTGCATAGGTGGACACACACAAACACACAAACTTGGAGAAATATAAATACAGATCTCATATTTCACATTCATAATATTGTTAAATACAAAACAAACGAAAAGCTAAAAACGCCATTTATCCCAAGATATATTCAACAAAATTGTATAAAAATATTATAATTTGTAGCATTAGTTCTTTAGGTTCACATACGCTAGTGAATTTTTTGCATACATGTAATGTGTTGCAATTTTTTTTTTTTTTTATAATGTTTGGCGATTTTGTCAGCTAGGACCTACTTCATACCACTTAAACAACATAACCCATACGTGGGAGTGGCGTCCGATACAGGTTAGCAAAATACAACAAGGATGATTGTTGAAAAAGCAATCTTCTAGTTTTCACATTTGAATGCCATGCAAGAGTTCCAGGTCAGTGGACTTCAACATCGAATGCAACAACTGTTTAATCGCACAGTTCGAATTTATATGTAATAACGAATTCGGATGACAGTCTTGAGAGAGTTGCCTCTCCCACCTCTCAAAAGCATGAATAATTACTGACGGAAAAGTAGAGGAGAACCACGAGGGAAATGCAGCAACCAGCTAATCTTATACCGAAAGTAACGAGTGGAAAAGACGACCTCGTTTATTGTTTGTTCTTCTGCAAACACCTCATTAAACATTTAAGACGGAATTAAAAACGGCGAAAAGTAACCCGTAACGAAGAGAGTTTCGGAATGATGGAGAGCCAGCTAGTGCTGAGAGAGATGAAGTATTGAAGAAAGCAGTCGAGTGGAAAAACAACCGCTTTTTTAATTGAAATGCGCCATCTATTTTGGTCATTAGCCCACAATGCATTATGAATGATAACAAATGCGCAAAATGAAGATTCATTTGCATGAGAAGATTTCATGCAAATCTGAACCGACATTCCAACGATAAACAAACGCCCACACCGGATTTCGATTGATGGCCAGATATAGGGATCCACGCAGAGGCAGTTATAGCCAAAACAAAAGAGTCCCTTGTACACTTACTGCACATGGGCTTTTTCAAATTCAAATCAATGGTAGATTCTTGGAAGTTGTTGATTATGGATTAGAGTTTTGAGATAAAAGGTTTTAGTACGTCATTCAAAATTGGACGTCCACAAGAGGCTAGGTTCAGTCATATACCTCGTTTATTGCATTTGGAAGATACGGCAGTTCTTGCAAATTCAGCAGAACCCCTCTAAAATAATACGTGCTAAACTACAACAAGCTATTAATGGAACTATGAAACTGTTTATCTCTCAATGTGGTGGGTAATTGTGGGTTAATATGTGTTGTCTAGCTATCAACATATAGATAGTAAAAATATAAGTATGAATTGTTATTTTTATAATGTGATATACATGGTTTTATTTTTTTAATTTTAATTTTTTTTTATGCTAATGATTGTGCGTTAATTGTATATTTAAATTAAGAGGTTTGATGTTAGCGGGGGTTAATTCGCATATGTATTATAATTTTTTTAATAAAAATTACCTGTTAAACTAATATCCCCTCTAAACTAATTCAGACTGATGGTCCCAACTCGGGCCACATAGTCAATCTAATAAACCCCTGTTAACTGATATTTAATAATTTTTCTTGGTCCCACACTGTTCATAAACTAACATGGTACACCACATTCGGGCAGAAATATGGAAATACAGTACCTACAGGCCAAAGGGAACTACAAAAATGTACATGTGCAAGTCTTAATTGTGCTGAAAAAATGGTCAATGTTCTTTTGTGCGTGATCTTGGGGATAGATCCTGCACTTTCTGCATTTAAAGGCACGATTTTTCTTAAGTAAAAATGCAATTTATTTCACCTGGGTCAATTTTTAGCTCTGCCAGACCCTGCATAATACTGGCAATCCTATAAATACATGGCCAAAAGGGTCCACGATATGACATACACGACTTTGCATCTTGGTAATACTCACAACATTTTCAAACTTTAGTTACTATTGTTATATTTGTAATGAACACTTGCTTTAGAGGACAGTTTGCATCTGACTAAGTTATAATATCTTCGCTAACTTACTTAAGAACGAAGTACTAAATAGTATCAAATAGAATAAAACATATATAAACATTGCAGAATTGTATATAGTATGCGGATTAAATTAACATTGGAAGATCTCCAATATGCATTCCATTAGCTCAAGTTTGTGGATCCCTATCAGAAATCAATAAAGATTCCATGGCAAATGAGGTTCTTTAATAATAAAAAGCTATGCTTGAATTGATTGCTTACTGTGATTACTCTTCGAATTGATTTCAGACAGTAAAGAATTACATGAAGGAGCCTTTCCAACTGAGAAAATCGATGATGTTTGTCATAAAATAGTATTAACAGAAATTCGCCTCATGTGGTATTATCCATCACTAAGTGAAGTTCATTAGCAAACTATTTTTTTTAGAAAAAGGTTACCAGAGATGTGCCGTTTCTTGATAACATCTCTCAAAATCTTGCTAGAAATCTAGTTTACCATGAATATAGTTAGCTTATATGGCATATTGTTCCGACAAACTTTCTTGTAAAATGTGCTTGTTAACATTTCATTTAGTTTGAAAATGAAGAATAATTATAAATAACATTTCATAGTTAAAAACAAAACAGCCTACATTTTATAAAATATTTCCTATAACAAAAAAAATGTGTTTTTCAATAAATTGCAACCAACCTGGTAACAATTACACAAATCCTTGCCATGACATCTTTATTTTATCAGCAGTACGACGAGATCGTCCCTCAATTTGGGTGAGAAACCTCTGCCTTGTTCCATACGTGCATTGGAATCATCCACAAAACGTTTTGAATAACTGTAGACAGGTACTTTTAGAAAGTCGTTGATGAACAGAACATTAAGATTCACCTTTTTGCTCATTATGGATAGTATGTATAATGTGGCCGCTTTTAATAAGCTGGCGAGTAAGGAAAAACTAATGATGCATCATTTTCACAATGAGACAGAAACGTTAGTTCATCATAATGAAGTACAGAAATTAATATCACTTTTTGCAGACTTTTGGATTAAGCTCTTTATTAAACGAACACACTTATTAGACTAATCTATAATGTACCTACATAGCATGTGGATCTCAGCACACTTAACAGTTGGAATTTTGGTAAACGTTTTCATGGTTGTGAATAATAATATATATGGAAAGTTTGAGGAACTATTCCCGCACATATCTGGGGAAAAAATAATGGAAAACCACAAAAATCAGTAAAGATTGCTAATCCGGGAATCTAACTTCAATCAATCGATTAAAAGGTGAATATGGTAAAACCCCTATAAACTAATATCATTGGGACAGGGTTCTTCCCACATGGAACAGAAATGCATTTACAATGATTTGCAATGCATTAGAAATGCATTTAAAATACATATAGATTGAGACACCGAAAATACATTTCTAAAAATGTATTCAAAAATGCGTTTGGAAATACATTTTGAAATGCAATTTTAGAAATGTATTTACAAATGTATTTCAAAATACATTCAAATACATTTTGAAATGCATTTCAGTGTCTCAATCTATATGCATTTTTGAAATGCATTTCTTTTCCATGTGGGTTGGTATAAGTTTAAAGGGATTATTAGATCAGAAGCAGTCGATTAGTTTAGAGGGGATATTATTTTAGCCGGTTCCTGCTGTATAATTTATATGATCATCCCTCTTAAATTTCTCAAAAAAGGTCAAAAGTATAAAAACTAAACTTTCCAATATGTTTCTGGCCATATGAACGCTAATCAATAAGGATGGCAGCATCGAGCATATTTTCAACTTCCGAACTAAAGATTTCACGCATCATGTTCATCGGAAAACGCACTATGAATTTTTACGCAAAACCCTGATTTTGCAGGACAAAAAAACGATGAGTTTTTGGGAGCAAAGCACGTACCGTATCTTCTGTAAGACCGCAAAAAAAACTGCACGATCGTGGAGTGCAACTGTAGACTAATAATTTCGTGTGTGAGCCGAATAACTATTTTTTTTATAAAAACGTGAAATTGGACCTGCTGCCATTTCTCTTTCTGTAAATCATTTCCATTTTTGACATGAAAAGATTTTTTGTTATCACAAAAATACTTGAAGTTTGCTGAAAGATGCATTTAAAATCAATCACAATTACCATAACTAATAAAACTCAAGTTAGCGTATATAGTGCTAATTTGTCTGCTTTGATTTTCAGCAATTGTGATACAGTTTTCAAAAATAATACTTTTCTGCATATTTTACATAATACATAATTTTAAAGTATCATCTAACATTTAAGAGGAATATTTCATCAGGGGGCCACATGGTCAATGACACCATAGTCAATCCGCCACTGGACATTTTCGTTGCTTTAAGGTGAATTACAACCATATTCCTTTCAATGGTGAAATTTGAAAACACACTCACAGCCAAACAAAAAGAGATTAAATAAAAATAAAAATTTTTAAAAATAGCTTGATAAATCAGCAAATGAAATTTACTGTCGTTTTTCACTTTGAAACGGTAGATTTTTTAAATTAATAAACAAGTTTGAAAATGTCCGTTAATTTGCACATGTTGCCAGCAGGTGGCAGCACGAGAATGCCCAAAGTTACCCACAAGATAGGGTAACTTTGAAACGGAAATTGATGAGAATATCCCTGCACCTGTTATCAGAGAGTAAAACTAATGAATGCCATATCCTGAAAGAGGAGAGTTGACTATTTGACTTGTTCAGTTTAGGGTCGTAATTACTGAACACTTTTTTCAGATTGAAAAAAACACCATACTGTCCCAAAGTATCCACATTTTACAGCACATTTGGAAAAGCTTCTAAATCAATCACACAAAATGTGTCACAAATAATCTTTAGCTAGGCCATGGCACAGTGGGACACGGGGCACAGTGGTACAACGTCTTTATAAAATTAGATTTTATCAGCAACCCAATGGTTTTGATTTGCAAAGAAGCTGTATGCAGCACTCTTTCATTAACCAAAATTTCTGCGATCAGATACAAGTAGAAGAAAATATTTGCAGTTAGTTTTTTGAAAAGTAATTATTCAACTCGCAATTGGATTCATATTCTAGGTGTAATTATAAAACATTAGTAATGCCGCTATTTACCATTTAAAAGTGTATATATCCAGCTATAATTTCAAACTTAAGTTTATGTTAATTATATCTATGTGGTCAGCTGTAAGGCCTTATTCAAATCAAATTGGTTGTACGGGGTACAGTAGACCACAACTTTCTGGGGTACAGTGGGACATGTCACAGCATACCCCAATTAATGTTTTTGGAAAATATTTTTATATTTTCTCAATAATCATAACTTTAAATAAAAACCATGTTGTTTTAAAGTAAAAATGGTTCACAATCACAGAAGAAAAAAAACATTTGGACAAGTTAGCAGTCAAAATATGAAAACTGCTGTAATTACGGTTAATTATAATCGTTTTTGTAATTTATACTTGGAATTTTAAATTGACGTGCTGAATTAAACACAATTAATCAATGTGGTGTTCTTTTTCTTGTAAAATTTGTCTTAATTACGCGATACCACTGTACCCCATGCCATGTCCCACTGTGCCCTGCTATATGGGCACGTACAGTGGGACAGACTGCGCAACCAACTTTAATCTTTTACAGCAAAAAAACTAGTAGCTCTAAAACGATAACAAAATGTATACAGATCCTGAAGGCTTGTAGTATATTACTGTGTTATTCTTTTACATGCTACAAGTTAAATATTTTTCCCCCCAAAAAAATGAATTCTAAAATGTGTACCCACTGTGCCCCGGTCTCTCTTACTCTCCCCTAGCTCGACCAACAACCGATAACATCATATAGATGCCGCTGCGCAACATGCATCTAATTTCTTCTATATCCGTGGCAACACCATTTACGGCGTCTTTCTCATATCTCTCTTCCATTGTTGCTGATTGAGAAATTAATTATATTAGAACGTGAACGACTGTGTATTTTACGAGGGCTTCGAATGTTTACTGATAAGCGTTTTCGGAAAATGTCGTTGTACGTGGCAAAAAAAAGGAATTTCTTTTTTCTCCTTACGTGGTTGCCATTTCAGTTGTTTCAATTTCCCCCCAAGGCAACTGAAAACCACGCGTACTGACATCCAATTTTGTTGGTACGCCAGCCCAAATAACCAATTTTATTTTCGTAAAAACTAGGCATTTGCTGCACCTGTGCCATTTCAATTGCAGCAACACGTTGCTTGGCAACAATTTTAATAGGGATATTTTATTGCAAATATATGTCAAAATGGTATATGATTTATGTTCGAAAACTGTAGTACGTTTAAGGTCAAGTTGTGAGTATGCGCACCACGTACTGATATTCAAACCTTTTCAGAAGTGTTTGTTTCGAGTGATATACACTATATACAACAATATTTAGAATAAAAAAGTAAAGAAGAAAAGATTATATGTCGCCATAAACATTTTTTAACGCTTCGAAAACTTTATCAGTAAACCTATGATGCAGAAAAGATCTTCGTGAATGCTATTATAAGGGTTCTTTTCTTTTACCGTAAAAATAAGTTTTATAAAAAAACTAGGAAAAAAAATGGTTTTTTTTGTTTCTTACAGTTGTACAACGAAACTAAAAGCTCGCAGAACCTATGTGGAATCTATAAATACTTTACAAAAAACTTTTAAAAATGTTTATCTAATAAAAAAAAGCACTACGCGTGACCATATCGTCAAGACTCTTTTAAGACTTTCACAATCTTTAGTTTAGTTTTTTTCTTCTAAAATAGATGATAAATTAAAAATCGATGCATCCATTGACTGTTAGCACTTTTAATTTTACCATCAATGGACAGGAAAGTATTTTGTATTTTTTCAAACAAAACTGAAAATACCAACCTTCCACTAACAATAAAATTGCCACCAAACTATAAAAAGACCTCAGTCAAACAAATTTTAATAATGTACTTTGAAAATACTTTTATTACTCCACTACAAATTGAGTAAATAATTTTAAATGATCTTTGTTTTATTCTTTTGACGTCTTTTGATTTCGGTATATGCAAAAGTAGTGAAACGGAAGTGTAACGGCGTGTGCAACAGCTAACGGCTGTGAATCGGCTTCGCAGCGTGGTAACGGCTGACAAAGATTTTTTATAAAATATTAGTACTGCATTAATTAGCACCCGTGCACTGACTCAACCCCATCGTTTTTTTTAAATTGTATTCTTCTTTTATGTGTGTATTTTGCTTTGTTTTAAAAAGGATATTTCGTTTTTATTTAAATTAAACGTATTTATTGATGTATGTTTAAGATCTTCGTATTGTGCACATGCCAACCAGAAAATCTTAACTATGTATAATAGTGTGCTGCTTGCATTACTATTTCCAGGAATTGTTAACGCGAAAATATTATTTTACAAATAGATTAATTAAATTTTAAGGCTATTAAAGGTTAATTAATTATCTTAAAAAGCAAAATCAAACACGAATTTTAAAAATCCATGTTCACCTTCCCTATAACGTTTCAATCGATACTTTATTAAGCAAGAATTATTTGTTTCAGGGAAGCTTTTAAGAAAAATCCTTCGCAGATGATCATTTTTGAATTACCTTCATGAAGCTAATTAAAAATATCCATGAAAAATAAAAAAAAGCAGCGATTCAATTAAATTGGCGCTGCTCACATAGCCCAGATGCCCGAAAGCAAAACAGGGTAGCAGTAAATGAAAACTATCAGCGCAATTAAGTTGGAACAGCTGTGCTTCACAAATGGACTCATTAATAATTCATTAGAGATAATTAATTCAGCGATACACTCAAGTTCCAATTGCAAATACTCAATTCAACGGCTCGTGGTGCGACACCGTTGCGAAGATGAAAGCATTCATGAAGCGCTTCCCCAGTAATGATGCGCCATCTTTAGAGTATTTGACGCAACTTTCAGAAGATTTCCCTTGCCCAAGGTCTCTGAAAAAGGAGATAGAAACCCTGCCAGAGAGGAACAGGAAAAACAGAAAGGGCGTTGTGTTAGGTAGATTCCTTAAGGTGGGTATCCACCAAAAGAAACTTATACCACACAAAAAACATACACTTACAAACATTGATGTGTCCAGAAGTGTTTGCGAACAATGTGGGGAAAACCGATGTTTTTCCCCCACATTTTGATGTGTCGTAGCGATCGCTCGAGAGGCGGTCCGGATCAAAGGAATTTACCACACATGTTTGGAGAAACATTCTGAAAACATTTTTCTAGTGTTTTTTGTGTATGTTTGATGTGTATGGTTTTTTTTTCTTTTGGTGGATACGTAGCTTTACACTACGGTAGCGCCTACTTTTGGAGAGTCCGTCACAAAATATATGCTACAATTTTAGTTCAGTTCTGGTGACTACCCATCAGGGCAAGTGTATGAGATATTAAGATATGAAAAAGTTTGGGTCGATCTTGATTTAGACTTGTTGAAAAAAATTGGGCAGTATCAGACCAGAATAATAATTTAAAAAACTGGAGAGTGGGAGGAATGTGTCTGCATGGTTGGAGATTATTGGAGGCAAGAGGACCTTGGCAAATCACAGGAAGGAAAGGGAGGTTTGGGATGGAAGAATTTATGATAATTCATATAGTAGCACACTATTATATAATTATTTGCTGATTATGATAAATGCATATACATTTTATTGATCTTAAAATTTAATAAATTGTGTTGGTTGGATGATAAATTCTAGTTAAACCACTGATAAGCAGTGCCAGTCTCAAAGGGTTTAATACTAATTAGGATTCAGATTCAGATACAAATCGTTTAAATGATGCAGCTTATGAAAATGACTGTTTTCATCGACTTTTGAAATGAATACATGCATGATGAAATAAAAGTCGGTTTTAGTCCCAGACAATCAGGTTTAATATCTAACAGTTTCCCACATTCTTCTTTGAACTTAGATTAATATAACAGTACGAAATGTGCTTATCTTGAAAAATATATTGTTGTGGCTTAAAGTTTCTCTATACCCTAATTCAAGCCTACAGCTTTACTTACTACTTTCACATTATTTAAAAATCGAAACCAACTTGTAAATTAAATTTACATGTTGTATTTATAAAAATGAATAACACCAAAGTGATATTTGAATATTATTGTATTTGAGGTAACAGTAAAGCTATATCTCCACTGTATAAAAAGCCAAGAGGGAGTTTTACATGGTTTTCAAGTGTAAAGACAACTGTGGACCCCAGGAGTTAGTGGAGGAATTCACCTTAAAAGTATATGTACAAGTATGAGAAAGAATTGTACATGTATAGCTGACATTACTTTAATAATGTGCAACGCTTTAGGTAAGTATAGATTTAAACAGCAATTTCCGGTATTCAAAAGCAAGTTTGAGAGCAATGTCCACACATCCAGTAAGCTCAGCTGGCTTATATTCTCTAAATACACTATCTGACTAAACGAAAGCTTCTTGCATTTATTCCTACTAGAGCAAATAATGAATATTATAAAACTGGCACGATTTCTCAAAATGAGTGGACCAATGTCTTTAATTTCTTCCTGAACAGTAAATATTATTGTGCACTGCAGATTTATCCTGCAGATTTTGCAATTTGAATCATCTTAAGACAATATGAGGCATTTCATTAACGCACGAAACAATGGGACCTTATGGTAAAGTATGAAACAAGATCGAGGTTTAACCATATCTTCTTATATGAGTTAGGGGCCATTCAAAAAGGACATACTCAAGAGGGGTAGAATGGTCTGCAGGCATGTGGACAGGGGGCAGATATGGGGAGGAGGTCGCCATTGAGGAAATTCCCTTATGATGGTATTTTTCAGTCCTTGGATTTTCTGTTTATTAAGTTTTAAAGGCCAGTGTAAATGGTCATCAGAATAAATGTGTTTGTTCCCAGTCCTAACTGCTTGATTTTTTTAAATCTCGGGAAAGTCGGTAATTATGCCTAACTTTGTGTTAGACACTAATTTTGGGCTGGATTTTCTTTTCGAGGTCCGGAAATATCCGTTTATCAGATAAATCTGGAAAAATGTCATGGAACGAGTAATGCTTGGATATTTGTAGGATGGGCTTTTGTATGTTCTAAAAAAATTTCTGGACACCCTACTTTTAAAACAAAAATTAAGTACGTTTATGAGAAGAAGGGGGAGATCGAGAGCTAGGATCTGGGCTAAAATGGACACAAGGTGAACAGGGAGTAGGGAAAGGAGGGTCAATTTTTGAAGGAATTTTGGGAACGTCCTTTTTGAATGGCCCTTTACTTGATCTATACCAGAAGATAAAGTAATTTGCTTTATTTTTCAGCTAATTAAAAACCATTTTTAACTCATTTTTTTTTAATACCAGCCACGACTCCTGAAGTTTTCAAAAGATATAAAACATACTAAGCAAGACAACAAACAATGGAAATATGATGTTGTCTAACAAACAAAAAAGTTACGATTTTCTGCTTTTTCGCATTTTTGTTACATATAAAACGCGAACCTAAAGGCATTTAAACAATTTTAAGTACGAGAAAACATCATATGATGCCACTATGCCATAATATAGTAATTAGGATAATTTCCTTTAGTAAATGATCCTATAATTACTATCCTGAAGCTTGTACACTGACTGAAATCACAGAATTTTTTAAATTTCATTGGAATTTCAAAACTAGTGAATACTTAGTTAAAACGTGTAATACAAAAGCTTTCCTAATGACAAATATCGATCATGGCAACCTGCCATGGAGGTACAGTTTTTTTTGGCAAAATCTCACTTGCGGACGACCCCCGTCAAAAGCGAAATTCCAATTAGAGACGATTAACTTTCCGCTTTCGCGGTTATAACGTCTTTCACGCAGCACTAATTAATCCAGGGTCTCTGGGAAAATCGAGTAAACATTAACTGGGGTACACAGTACTATTAAACGTCAATCAATAAATGGAAATGAATTTTAGGACTGGATTTCAGTTTTCAAACTGACTTGGAAGCAATTTTAGCAGCCAATACGTCGCTTAATTATTAGAAGTTTTAGAAGAAAGCAATTAAACTGAAAGTAAGACTGGATGCCAATGCCTGTTCACTAATTGCATTTAAGTAAAACGAACCCAAATAGTGAATGATCCTGAAGGCATCCGCCCAGTTGGATTTATCAGTTGAACAACGCCCCTGAAAGCTATGTCTGAAAAATGCACCAAACCGTGAAATCCTAACTGGCACTGAGTTTAATAAACTAAATTCAACGACCAATTTAAAATGAGCAGAATTTCATCGACTTTTGTTCGTTGCCAACTGGGCGTAACTAATGCCTAGAGAAATGTCCTTTCAAGAACAATTTACTGCGTCGTTCAATCTCAAAATCACCAAAAATCTTCAAAATCAAAATGTCATAATTAGTCAATAACTTGTTATTGCATTATATCGTCAAATTAAGGTTGGAGAGCGCATAGAATTGGGACACGTCAGGAAGAATGATTCATTGCCAATAATTTAAAACTTCAATATGTGCCAAGATGGCACTTGTGTTCCAGCATTGGTTTGTGGAAAATGTGGGCCTCTTGTTGCAGCACAAAAATACAGAAAGGAAATGTGTGATTTCATAAACAAAAGTATGTTATACTTCTAATATTAAAATTGTAAAAAACTATAGATTATAGAGGCAATGTTTTCATATTAAGTGCATTAATACCAGTTATGATATTATTAGATGTTCACTAACAATCTGTCAGGTCCTTTTAATCCTATGGTATGTTTGAGACAAAAAGTTAGTAGAAGTAGATTTGGGACATAACAGTGCAGGAGGAATGGGACTGTTCCAGTAATCATCTGAGGAGTCTGTAAGAAGAGTTATTTGATAACGACACCATTTCTGTGTGGAGGAAGGTCAAGATTGTGGGAAATCTAAAAATTGCATTGATGTTATAGACTTATAGTCCCTTTTCACAAGTTTGTTAGTTTTAATTTTTTTTTAAATCCTGACACAAATTTCTGTGTGTTTGTTTGTTGAAAAAGAGTTCTTATTATTCTAAATAAATAAAATCTTTTAAATCAGTGTGGTGTAATCCGTTGTTAGTTTGGTAATAATAAAATATTTTCAACACTGCACAATATTCAAAATAGTATAAAGTAAATTTGTGCTAAAATTTATGTTTTATAGTTTGCTGAATACCTTTAAAAATAAAAAAGGAAACAATGTCTCATTCCTACCTACTCTCCCCTAAAGTTATAATTATGTTAATGTGAAATATCATAACTTATAATTTTAATAGACTATAATTTTATATCGATTTCGAATAATAATAATTATTTACAAAAGCATATATTATCCCTTCAATCGTATACTGAATTGTTTGCATTCTCAAGTGGTTGTATATACAGTGATTCCTCCGAAAAGGGGACAGTCACGGGACCACAAGTTTTGTCCGTTATTCGGAGGTGTCCGCTATTGGGGAGGGCAACCTTGTTATATAAAAAAAATCGTAAAATGTCTTAGGTGCACAGTGCTACAAATACATGTTCCGCATTAAATGTTTAGGTACATTAACCTTGCTTTTTTTATATTAGTCAAAATTTTAACAAAAAAAAACACCTTTCCTATAAAACAAGTTGATAACACAAATGTAGAAAGATACAACAGTACTGCATCTTAGTTGCTGTGTTGTCAAGGAAAGGGTTTGGAAAACATTGGAAATGAATGATTCAAAACAGTTGGATATGTATACAGGGTGGCCACAAAAAAAGGGAAACGTTTTTCATATA